>JACCPG010001324.1:0-21506 GCA_016069955.1 Drepana arcuata
GTCGTTTCCATCGAGAAGAACCGGCAAGGAACTCTATGGTTACTCTTTTCATTATCTGCGTACCCCGAGAAGGTCTCAACGTGATGATATATAACATGTGTGTATTAATAAAACAAATTCACAGCTTTCTCGCCTTCGTGACATTAACACGAAAACAAAATTAGAACACGTAGTAGCGATAGAGTTGTTTTAGGGTGTAAAAATATTGCAGAAACGATTTTCGAATCTACTTGAAGTTATGATGTATGACAACGGTATTATTACCTCGTGTTGTGATTTTTAGTGGAGTCATTGTGGCCGAGTGGTTTGAGCAGTTGCCTGCGACGCAAAGGTCGCAAGTTCGAATCGATACAGTGATTAGTCACACCACGAGCTTTACGGTGAAGGAAAACATCGAGAGGAAACCTGCATACGTCTGAGAAGAAATTCAAAGGCGTATGTATAATCGTGCTTGAGTAACGGCGATGGACTCGCCATCTGTCACGTTGGCACCTAATATACCTCTGGCGGAAAGTGGGTGTGTGGGTATTACCTATACACCTCTGCCTACCCCTTCGGGGACCCTTGTGGGAAGGTGTGAGGATATATTATTATATTATATTATATTATTACTAACTGCGGCTCGTGGCTTCACTCGCATTAAATTAGGTTATTCGCTCCCTAGTAGCGTGATTTAATAACATCCTCACGCCATCCTGGCTACTACATACATATACGTGTATATGTATGTAGTACCCACACACTTTGCTCTAGGAATATAACTTAGGTGCCAACGTGTAAGATGGCGAGTCCATCGCCATTACTCAAGCATATGACTATACATACGCCTATAGAATTTCTTTTCAAACGTATGCATGCAGGTTTCCTTCTCGATCTCGATTTCTCGATATTTTCTTTAATCAAAACTAACACGTCTGACTAATCACTGTCCTTAAGTTCAGAAAAATTATTGGTACAGTCAGTATTCGAACTTGAAATCTGCAGGCAACTACTCAAACAACTAGGCCACCACGGCTCTTGATAATTTAATAAACGGGCTATTTATAATGCAGTCATAACTTTTCTCATTGAATTAGGTACTCCCTGAGATAGGCGTCTTCTAACAATCCTACTTTAGCCTCTGTATAATGTTAGTTTCTATAGATATTAAAGTGTTACCTGTATGTTTGAACTTGGACATGAATGAAGGGATTGGTGAATGTGTACGAATCGAGAGATTTAAGCCTAGAGAGAGCTGTCGGTCTACTCTCTCTTGAAGGACTTGACATTATGATGTGTGTGTGTTTCAAAATTCGATTCTGTACCATTGAACCGTAACAACTTCTGCCCCCCAATAGGAATCGGTGTGACATCTATCAATATCGTAAATTTGACTATAACAACGTATTCCTGGTTTACCGGAAACCGGAAGTAGACGGTGCGTGCTGAAACTCCGGAGGGGAGCAAAAATTAATAAGAGCAAAACGCGATTTTAACGACTACCAGACAAATTGATGCGGAACGATCATTTGTTATGTTCGAACTTTGGGGACGTATTCCATAATTAGAAGGCGATATAAAAACGATATGACCACAATATAAAGAAGTTTCGTATTTAGTGAAACAATGAAGTTCAATGCTAAATCTATAGTAAGCAAAACTTTTTTTAATGCGTAAGTTATCTGTGTTTTAGAAGAGGTAGAGAATGTAGTCGTTTCAACTACCTGGATGAAATCAATCGGACTCTTAAGGATAAGAACGTCAAGAGTACTTGAAACCATTGGGCATCTATGAAGAGATTGATGAATGTGGACGAAGGTAAAGAGGTATGTAAGGCTAGAGGGAATCAGCTTCTTCTTGTGACTCTTAAGCACTGTAAGCATAGTTTAACCTGAATTCTCATTGCTCATAGTCATACAATCGAGGCCCTAACATAATTTAAAAAATATCACCCAGTGCACCCTAGCTCCGTAGCTCACGAATCAGCAACGCCCTGGTCCGAACCGAATCCCACAGGAGGTGCCCTTAACAGTTTGCTTAGCACCTAAGAAGTGTCTCGCTTGAGAGTTTTGGTCTCGTCTGTGAAACATCAAACGTGACATAAAATACAATAATAAATCTCCAAAAAGCAGTCATTTTTAATACTTGCCATATCACACGAAAATTCCTTCAAATAGATCGACCTTTGACAATAACGAACAACAACTCTTAAATAATAGCCACTTGGCTTCGGCCCGCGGATATAATAAAAACGCCGGCAACAATGTCGAGAATATTTAAAAAAATATACATAAAAATAATAATAATACAGTACGTACAAATAATAACATAATTTGTACATACCTCGATCGGAATAACCCCGCACTCCATAGTTTGTCAGCTGGTCCCTCCCTCGCTATTGTAAACTAGGATTGACGTCCAAGCAATATTGCAGGATCCACATCTGCTTACTAACAAGAAAGCAATATAACAGTACCATACCTTAGGGAGTAAGGTACACTCAACTATTTATAATCTTACGTTACTAATACTTGGCGAAAACTGAACGCAATGATTTGTACAATGTATTAAAGATGTTTGCAGTTTTAATCATAACGATGCTAAGAGAAGATTATCAAATCGACTGTACTGTTCTTTTGTTAAACTCTAAGTGTCCTGGATTGAGGACACAGACTATGGCACCTAATATATCTCTGACGGAATGTGGGTGTGTGAATATTACCAATACCCTCTGCCTACCCCTTCGGGAACCCTTAAGGGATGGCGTGAAGATATAGTTTCTCAATCACTTGCTACTACTACGAACCACGGGACCTTTCAAGCCTAGAGGAAATATGAAGGAAGGAAATAAGAAGGCTTTGTAGTTTGGATAGCAGAGGTTCAGACAGTGAAAAAAATGGTGCCTTTACTATTTATAGCCATGTAGAGTGTCTTCTTCAAGAGTCTGGTGCTTAGTAGATTCGATCTTCGATAACCTCCTTGTTATGTGATCTCTAGTTGTGTGAAACGAAAAATGGTGGAACACGAATTTCTCATTCAGAATTATAGTGACCATTTGGGATTATACCACCCCACAGACGATGACCATAGGACACTTCGTTTAATGTTGTCTTCCTGCGATGAGTAAGGTCGCCTGACAGCACAGATAGCTGTGCTGTCAGCATAAAGGTCGGATGGTTCCATATCCTACACAGCTATAAAGGTCAGGCGACCTTACTCATCGCAGGAAGACAACATTAAACGAAGTGTCCTTATACTGATAGGAATAGTCCTATCAGTATAAGGCTGGCATTACGAGAGCGATAAACCGGGCAAGGACCTTGTTTAAAAACCTATAAAAAGCTAGAATATAAAGAAAAATAAACAGACATGCTTCATCAACAAGGAATGGAACCCGGATCCCTGGATGCATTAATAAATGTAAATAGGGATTGGTTCTAACATATTGCTGTTGATTGAACGTAATGATCCGCTTAAATTTTTATTGGTTTTATGTTGCAGGGCGTATAAGGAAATATGTCTAGTCGTATCATCATGTACAACTAGACATTTGGCAAATTCGACAATTGTAATATTGCAATCGCAATTTATTATTCGTATTCTTGATAGCTACATATTTAAATATAGTCTTGACATCTTGCAAAATCATAAAAAGTTTTCATAGGTTTTATGGTAGCAAGAAGGAAGCCGTGGTGGCCGTGTGGTTCAAGTAGTTGCCTGCGACACAAAGATCGCAAGTTCGAATTCCGACTGTACCAATGAGTTGAGTGAAGGGTTTGAATAATTAATTCCTGTAAAGTCAGCAACGCGCGAATGATACTCTAATCGCTAGTCCATAGGCGCAGGACTGCTTACCATAAAAAAAACAAACGGTAAGCTTAATTGTCACCACATTGATAGCAATAAAAAAAAACGAATTATAAATAAATTTGTATCTAAATAGGTATTAACTATATTTTAGTGTGCTTTTAATATGTTACAAATAATCAAGAAGTGCCAAGAAGACTAGCAGCATTGCCATGCTGGATAGCAATGCTAATTAATACGAGAAAATATTATGTTTCTTTTCTCGAAGCCGAGTAGTCTTGACTTACCCATTCTTGAGAAAGAATGTAAGTATCTCTAGAGAGAACTGGCGCTCTCGCGTGCTGATAATATGAATTAATGAATGAAGTATGTATTTTCTTTGACTGACGTATTTGAATGTTTTTCCGCAACGATGAGTCGACTTCTTAATGATATTTGTGTTTGTACAAATACCGGCATGTTAATATGTTCACACAGGAGTATCTTTATAACGTTAAATGGATGTGTTTTTCTGTGATTGAAATGTTGTTTCACTGTTTTCTTATTATCCTACTCATATTGTCAATGTGAAAGTTTCCGAGAATGTTTGTACGCCAGAATGGCTGGACTGATTAGATGAAATATGAAGATATATTATTTATTTTATTGATTATAAAATGGATGTTGTATTCCAGAGAAAATCTACGTACTATTTGAACCAAATTTCAGGAGGATGAAACCACAGCGCACAGTTAGTATTCATATATTTTTAAGGCAGACATGAAAACGTATCGTCCTCTCATGTATTCTTATTCTTCTCGTGTTGGCACTAGAACGTTATTCATACTTTTTGTTCAATCCAAATATTATACCAAAATTAAAAAGCATAGTAGCCAAGGTTTTAGAAGTCACTGGCAAAGACCAAATAGCAGGTCCGAATACACCAATGAGTCTACAGTGAGTTAGCAAACCCATAATATAAAGAAACCCGCATAAACTCATGTGTATTTTCGTGCTATTGAGGTGGCGAAGTATTCGACCCTATCTCACATGCACAAAAAGAGTATTTTATCTTCGCCTGAATACGTAAACATAACTAAAGAATCTCAAACTGCGAAATGCTATTTTTATTTCAATAGCAGTTAAGATATAACAGTAGTCTTATGCATTGTTGTATAGTGTAAAGGTAGGATGTAGGTAGAATTGACATCGGAATTATTATCCTAAGGTATGTATGTACATATGTAGTAGTGAAGTGTCATCAGGTCGGCGCAAGTGGTATCGGTCCCTCTGTGTCGTAATGACGACACCGCGTCGCTCACCACGCGTTTATTAGTGTATTGTACAAGATATAGGTACACTGGACGTGACAAGACACAATTTTCTTTGATAGTTGAGACAGAGCAGGAACTTAGGAATGCAACGCTCGTTTGATTGATCAGTACTCATTGATTAAGAACGTACTTTGTCAGGGTCTACAACCATTTTGACATTACAAAGATGTCGAAAACTAAACAGACCGTAAACTCGAGGTGAACTCTTGGGGAAGCCTATGCTGGACAGCAAGATTATCTTTACTTACTTTACTTAACTGGTGTCAAATAAATAAATTTTAAATTAAGAATATTATTATTAGATCGTGGATAATCATATTAAACGCGGGCGAAACCACGGTGAGTTAACTATATAATAGTATATCCTCACGCCTTTCCACAAGGGCCCTCGAAGGTGTAGGCAGAGGTATAAAGGTAGTACCCACGCAACCACTTTCCGCCAGATATATATTTTAGATGCCAACGTGACAGATGGCGAGTCCGTCGTCGTAACTCAAACACGACTATACATACGCCTTTGAATTGCTTCTCAGACGTATGCAGGTTTCCACTCCATGTTTTCCTTCACCCTAAAGCCCGTGATGTGATCACTGTACTTAAGTTCAGAAAAACTCATTGGTACAGTCGGGATTCGAACTTGCGATCTTGTCGCAGGCAACTACTCGAACCATTCGGCCACCGCGGTTTGTCTAAGGATATATCAAAATTTATATTTTTTTTACGTCAACAGCTACCTCATCTAGTATCTCTACATCCACAAAACGCAAAGTCACCTAGACTATCCCCTTCTGCATTGTAGCTTTGATCTCAAACACCGTGTTTTGGTATCCGCTGCAGGGGCGGTATCGATGTCTATCGCAATTCGACTCTACAGACAGATTAATTCTTTATCATATGGAAATACTGGGGTGCTATAAATGCTTGTGGTGCTCGCAATTAGACGGTTAAAGGGTTTGAATGGAACCCTGAATGCTTGTATATAAATTAGTATAAGCTTTTTTATGCCGAATATTATGACTGTATTATGTAATTAAGTAATGTAAATATTTATTATTTCACATAGAAACTCACAAAATATACATGATTATTCTCAATTCCTCCATTCCAAATAACTATACTGTAAAAATAATTATGCTTATATGATTTAGAACAAAGAGTAAAAGTATTCTATAAGTACTGAAAACGTCTCTACAATCCTTACCTAAAGTGTATGTATACAGAGCGCAACTAATCTTTGCAAAAATGTATGCTTAGCACGCTTTTTATGTAACTTTTGTATTGGTGTTATTTAATTTGCACGCTTGTTTTATGTATACTTTGTATAGTAAGCAACGACCTATTGTCGGGCCTGCGTTGTCCCCCCATACTTGGGTACTATTGCTGTAACGAAAAAAATATTGTATATGCCTAATGATTTGAAAAGAGTAACCATGGAGTTTCTTGCCGGTTCTTCTCCATGGAAGCGACCAACCCGAATCGTGCTTCTTTTTCGACATTTTATAAGTGCCCACCTGGGCCTATGTGAAATAAAATATTTTGATTTTGGTCATATTGTTATTAAGGTGATCCATTAACGTTATCACAACACATCATCACAACACAACAAACTCAACACAACAAACTCAACACAAAAAGTCTAGTATAATGGTTCATGCAAGCCAGAGCTAGATAAATTGTGAGACTCTTGTTAAAATATTGCAAAAAATCTATACGTCGAGTACTCAATACACACAACACAATCCTTACTAATATTATAAATGTGAATGTAAGTTTGTTTGTTACGCTTTCACGTCAAAACTACTTAACCGATCATCATACAACTTTGTACACATATTCATGGAGGTATTAGAAGTAACATAGGATACTTTTAATAGATTTTTTTTTTACCAAAGATAAAAAAGTCACGCCGACAAAGTCGCGGATACAGCTAGTATTATATAAGCAGGGAGAGTAGAGCGTCAGGTTCCTCAAACTTACGGACCGCTTTCACCTCACCATTTTAAATCTTCATTCATGCTCGCCAATTTCGATACACATATGAATTAAAACATTTCTCTAATCTCTTTAAAGATTCTTATTACACCTTGTTAAGCGTATTAAATCATTATGATCTCTCATCTTTTTATGTTATAAGTGTATCTTGAATTATATTAATCACTGACTGTAGTGCTCATCCACATAACATGGGGTTTGAAGATAGACAGATAACTATCATAAAGTCAGTGACGCATGCGTGGTCGCCAGAGCGTGTCGAGAGGCTCAGGAAATGATCGCGAGGGAAAAATATGTAGAAACGACGTTACATTAGTGTATGTATATATCCTGCAGGGTAATGCTTTGGATGTATTATGATAGATCGACATTTCACGTTTTTCACGTCATTTGGGCCGTGGTGGCCGAGTGGTTCGAGCAGTTGCCTGCGACCCAAAGGTCGCAAGTTCGAATCCCGACTGTACCAATGAGTTTTTCTGAACTTAAGTACAGTGATTAGTCACACCACGAGCTTTACGGTGAAGGAAAACATCAAGAGGAAACCTAAATACGTCTGAGAAGAAATTCAAAGGCGTATGTATATAGTCGTGCTGGAGTAACGGCGATGGACTCGCCATCTGTCACGTTGGTACCTGATATACCTCTGGCGGAAAGTGGGTGTGTGGGTATTACCTATACATCTCTGCCTACCCCTTCGGGGACCCTTGTGGGAGGCGTGAGGATATATTATTATTATATTTTGTCATTTCACGCTATATCAGCGGTTGTCATACCACAGCGTGACAAAGGAATATACTAGTCGTAGAAAGGAACTATACATACGCCTTTGAATTTCTTCTCAGACGTATGCAGGTTTCCTTCACCGTAAAGCTCGTGGTGTGACTAATCACTGTACTTAAGTTCATCTACTCATCAGTAGAACTATTTAAGGGAAACATAATATCCACAATACCATTACAATTCGTAACTCTTACAGAATTGCAACGGATGCCAAAATAGCTCGCTCCTCGTAATATTTTGGTCAATTGCCGCAATATCTCTATAAATTATGGCATAGGTATATATTGTTCTGTTGTGTTTATATTAATGCAATATATTATTTTATTATTATATTATTATTAGATCCGAACAAACGTATACATTTATTAATATTAGTAGAAGCCAAAGTTTGCATTCTTTTAAGTTTGTTACTAGATCGCGACCAAGTTAACTAGACAGGTCTGATTTAGGATAATTTCGCCTTGGATCAAGTTTAAATTTTTTTTTTATACAACAAGAGTGGCAAACAAGCATACGGCCCACCCGATTGAAAACGGTTACCGTAGCCTATTTACGCTCACGATACCGAAGTATCACTTGCGCGTTGCCACTCTGTGTTCAGAGAGTTGTACTGTGTCGGCAGCATAATGGGACTAATCCCTCTGCTTCCAACACAATGTAACAATCCTCCCCCCTCCCCAAGGAGCTCTTTACTGGAAACCTTATTCACCGCGTAGGAACACAACATAATAAATTGTGTTATTTGGCTACGGACTTCTATAAGGTGGAGGTCCTGCCCCAGTCGGGCAGCTCCAAATTCGAACGAGAAACCCGTTATGCCCTACCTCTCATGTAAAAAAAGTAACAACAATTAACAATATTTACAAAGAACAGTTGAACTAACTACTTACAGATAAAATATTTGTCCCAAATCGGTATCCCGAGGCAACGTTCCAAGAAGACTAGCAGCATTGCCACGCTGGATAGTAATGCTTAATTTAATTCAATCTATGATATAGCGTATAGTAGCTTGCCTTGAAGAATGGTACGTTACGTCGGCTTGCACATATGCAACGCATATGTAATGAAAGGCTGCTCCTACTCTCTCTGCCTACCACGTTTTCCTATAGGCGAAGCGAGGAAACTTTAATAAAATACACCTATGTATATATCCCTATCCTGAAGCCGAGTCCCTCGCGGGGTACGCAGAGAGAGTAGAGCGCCAGTTTCCTCCAGACTTCCAGACTTCCTTCGCTTCAACCACACAAATAGCTCTTAAGCAAAGTCAAGACCATAGTAAATGTCGTAATAAAAACTATGCCATATATTTAGTAAAATCCTTTGAATGTAAATAACAGAGCGTTAGTTACCATAGTGACACATTCCTATTACGTCCCCACGGAAAGAGGCGCAAATGTTTTTTATTTGATTTTGCATCCAATTTGCTCGCGCCAGAAGCGGTAGGGGATTACTGTGTATCACCCTTGTAATTGTAGGTTTCTTCATAATTTAATCCTGGGAATGAGATGTAGAGGCATTTTTTGTATGGGATTCGTCCTTCGTGGGGCGTGTGTGCTAAGCGAAAGTAGATATAATCACAATGAGATCAACTGACTACCGTCCGGTCTAGTGGTTAGAGCTCCTGACTGCGAAACTTGAGGTCGCGGGTTCGAATCCCGCTGAGGGCAGATATTTGTGTGATGAACACGAATATTTGTACCTTAGTCTTAGATGTCCTATGTATTTAAGAATATATCTATCTATATAAGTAAATATATCGTTGTCTGGTTACCATAACACAAGCTTAGCTTACTTTGGGACTAGGTCAATTTGTGTGGAATTGTCCCAGGTATTTATTTATTATTATTATAACTACGTCATTAAATAAATGTTTGTACAAACATCATCATATCATCACGCCGAGTCCCTATCGGGGTAGGCAGAGTCAGTCTTTCTTCGCTCATCCTTTCTATATGTCCAAACCAGCATAAAAATATTTAGCATACAATCACGGCCTTATTCACGCCACTTATTTGCGAACATAATCATAATATGTAATTTCTTTACAATATACATATTGAAGTCTTCAAAGGCTCCTGAAGGGATAACAAGTCTTTAATTTTTAAGTATACTTTTTTTTAGATGCCAGCGCATATTGCTGTATTAGGTGTACGATTATTACATACGTCTTTGACGTTTCTCAAACGCATGCAGGTTTCCTTTCAATGTTTTACTTCACCGTTACCAAGGGCGGTCTAGCGATCTTTCACGTTAACACCTAAATGTATCGCTGGCTGGGGACGGTAGACGTAACTAACAGTATGTTAATTACGTCTACCGTCCCCAGCGATCGCGTAAATAGACTTGGTGATAATGTTATTAAAACATTCATATTTTTATAGTACACTCTTTATTACAAAGCGAAAGAGGTCTGTTGGATAAGGGTAAACTGCTCGCTCTACTTAATCTCCCTGCCTAAATCGTGATAGATTCATTGTGATTGATATTATGTAAGTATATTATTGATTAAAAATAATTGTGAGTTTGATGATTCCAATGAGTTTTTCTGAACTTAAGTACAGTGATTAGTCACACCACGAGCTTTACGGTGAAGGAAAACATCGAGAGGAAACCTGCATACGTCTAAGAAGAAATGCAAAGGCGTATGTATAGCCGTGCCTGAGTAACGGCGATGGACTCGCGATCTGTCACGTTGGCACCTAATATACCTCTGGCGGAAAGTGGGTGTGTGGGTATTACCTATACACCTCTGCCTACCCCTTCGGGGACCTTTGTGGGAAGGCGTGAGGATATATTATATTATTATATATAAAATAATTGTTCAGCTTAACAAAACAAGAACCAAATATGTCGTAGGTACCTGCACGATATATTTATAGAAATTTGAGTTTCTGTTTGTAATATTAAAATTACCGCTTTTGACTAAATGCATATGGTATGTTTACACGGTATATATATCAAAATATTTTTTTATTATTTTTGCTTGCCTGTCTGTATATTCCGGCTAATCTCTAAAACAGCTGGACTGATTTTGACGGGACTTTCACTGGCAGATAGCTGGTAAAAAGGAGTAACTTAGGCTGCTTTAATTTTAGAAACTGAACAATAATTTATTTGTTAAACTCCACATGGAAGAAGTCGTGGGCATAGCTAGTTTATATAATGTCATACACAACGCATGTGCATAGTTGGTGTTGTAACAGATTGGCGGCTCATGGTGGCGCCTCGGCACCTGTGTCTCGATTAATTGCTGAAGATGGATAGATACAGATCGTATACATAGTAACTGCTCAGTATTATGCCAGAATATACTAATGAATAAAATTTATATGCTTATTTGGTATATTAAAATATAGCAGTTTTTGTGATTCAAGCTCTGAAAAAGTCTATGGTACAGGGCGGGATTGAACTTGCAATCTTAGCGTTACGGACAGCTTCTGTAACCATTCGACCACCGCGGCTAGTAACAAATATAAAAGACTATTGGTGCAGCGTAAAATGTTCATATAAATAAATATGAAAATGTTATTTTATATATTACAAATAACAAATAAAGATAATTTCATTTATATTTCACTCCGTATAACATTAGCTGTTTGCAAATAAAAGTTTCATCAAAATCGATGCTGGCGTCTTGATCTGCTCAACTAGAACAAACCGACAGAAAGGCAAAACAAAACGACTATTTGCAAAAAATATACTTCAATATGCATTTTGCAAAAAAACTGCAATTTTATTTATTTCTTGTCATCTTTTTATCTATAATTATAATTATAAGAATTTACATACATACATACATACATATATATCATCACCGAGTCTCTAACGGGGTAGGCAGAGTGAATAGAGTGCCAATTCTCTGTAGACTGTTTGACTATACTATAAGAAATACAATTATAATAATAAAAATATAAAAAAGGTAAGCTTAAGATTAGGAGAACATCCGTAATAATAAACAGACGGGAGCTCACCACAAACAGGTTCCATCCGTTTTTAATTGACGCCAGTGCGCCGCCGAATGAGACAGGTTTTCAATTGAAACCTTTGAACGCACCCTTCGATGCCAAATAATGGCACCTACCTTTGTCTAACGTAAAGGGTCGTTTGAATTATTCATCTGTTAACGGCTTGTATATTTTTTTAATGAACTTTGGTGACATATTGAAGCGTTTTTTCACCGTTCAAAAACCGAGCTTTACGGTCAAGGACAAACCTGCATACATTACAAAATAAAGTCCAGTGACGTATGTATAGTCTGGCTTGAGAAACAGTACTGGACTCGTCATATATCACATTGGCATCTAAATATTAATTTATTAAAACTTCCTGCAAATATTATTGCAAAGGTGAATTTTATGCCGAAGGCATTCTTTCAACCTTTGGGTGATGCAGAGATAGCCATGGCAGGCTATAAAAGATAAATATAAAGTTGGGAAAATATATGTCAGACGGAAAGATTGTATTGTGACACCTATATCTATCCTGTAAAGATGAAGAAAGGCATGTTACGTTGGTTTGGACACATAGAAAGGATGAGTGAAGAAAGATTGACAAAACAGATATACAAAGCAAAAGTGTGTGCAAGAAGAGGCAGAGGAAGGCCACGTTCCAACTACCTAGATCAAATAGATCGGAGTCTCAAGGACGTGAACGTTAAGAGTACTCGAAACCGACGAGCATGTATGAAGAGACTGATGAATGTGGACGAAGCGAAAGAAGTATGTAAGTCTACAGAGAACTGGAGCTCTATACTCTCTGTCTACCCCGCTAGGGACTTGGCGTGATGATATGTATGTCTATCCTCACGCCTTCCCAGAAGGGTTCCCGAAGGGGTAGGCAGAGGTAGGTAGGTAGAACCCAAACACCCACTTTCCGCCAGATGTATTTTTATCCCATTGGGGTCTTAGAGAACTGTCAAAACTAGCTAAACGAAACCAAATTGCTCTGCTTATATATAAATTCGAGCTTTTTTTTTATACAACAACAGTGGCAAACAAGCATACGGCCCATCTGATGGGAAACGGTTACCGCAGCCTATTTACGTTCACGATACCGAAGTATCACTTGCGTGTTGCCACTCTGTGTTCAGAAAGTTATAGTGTGTTGGCAGCATAATGGGTTTAATCCCTCTGCTTCCAACACAATGTAACAATCCTCCCCCCTCCCCAAGGAGCTCATTACTGGAAACCTTATTCACCGTGTAGGAACACAACACAAAAAATTGTGTTATTTGGCTACGGACTTCTATAAGGTGGAGGTCCTGCCCCAGTCGGGCAGCTCCGAATTCGAACGGGAAACCCGTTATGCCCTATCTCTCTTAAACACTGTGAGGACGTTTGTTACTCTTTCACGTAAGATCTACTGAAGTATGTGCAGAATTCGATGAAGTTTGGCACAAAGTTGAATTTTATCTTGATTAACACCAAGAGAGAACTGCCGCTCTATATAAATATTACGTTACTAATTAAATCCAATATTACGCGGGTGAGATAGTGGGGCACGGCTTGTAAATAATGATACGGAACGAATGTCTTAAATCTTTGAAGTTTTACCGCTTGTCGTGTCTTCACGCATACGAAATATATTTACTGAACTAGTAATTCTGAACACAAAGCATAGCAAAAGTGCCGGAAAAAATCGTGTGAGGAAAAAACATTGTTCCCCAAAAGCATGATAATGTAAAGTCATCAGTACTAAATGTACCGTTGTTTGGCACGCGCGGACGTTCCGAGTGACAGGTGGTGGCGATTATGACGATGTTCACGGCAAAAATGTGACGCGATCCCAACGTGGCTTACTGTGGATATTCACGATCAGATCCGAATTAACATTATTATGCAATTTTTACTACTCGAGCCACTCGGCCACCGCGGCTATGTAAGTGAAGAGTGATAATATTCAAATGTTTCATTATTTATGTAAAATTTATCACCACTATATTCATAGTCACCTACATACATACAGACATATATACATACATATAGAAGGTATGTAGAATCTATGAATATAGAACAGATATTAAAGCGCCTTCTCTTACCAACTTACCAACATCTTTCGCTTCATCCACATTAAATAATGTTTTCGTACTTGCTCGCCGATTTCGAGTGGCCTTGACATTCCCGTCCTTGAGTATCCAATCGATTTTATGTATTTTGATATAGGCAAAGATTATATATAAGGCATTTTGTATCATATTGGAATATTTTGATCCCACTATATACACTACAATAATATTTTTGCTTCATCTCATTCATAAACATAGTTTTACTTCCCGCACAAAACATACGTCTTATCCACATAAACACAACCGTCGCCAACAATATGTGAAAATGGAAACAAAATAGAATAAACAAAAAATGTTTTCATTACCGGTCATTCCGCCACACGTCAGCTTTGTACGCGTCATGCGTGACGAATGCGTCAGGCCGGGTGTTAGCAATGTGAATGCGTTAAATTGATTGGTCTACATAACGGATGGATGGAATTGGTAATTCATATGTATAACCCGTAGGTAGGCGTTACAAGGGTATTAAGGGTCCATTTACTTTTAGAGCTCCCTAGTAAAATGATAAAACCTGAAGCCTTAAGCAGTGAGTGTGAAGATGTCTGTAAGTTTCGGAGGAACTAGCGCTCTACTCTGTCTTTCACTGACTACTCCGTGAGGGACTCGACGTGATGATATGTACGTATTATGTGTTATCCATATTCTTTGTATCATCTCTTCATTGACCTCATATAGTCGAGTAGTCTTCTCTGCGTGGCTAAAGGTCCCGAATTCGATCCCCGCTGAACGCTTATATCTCTGTATAAACATCTTAAATGTAGACCTTCATGTATTTCCACGAAGGTCTCCGAAGTGGTAGGCAGAGGTATGCAGGTAGTACCCACAGACCCATTAAGTATTCACTGGAGATATCTTTAGGTGCCAACGCGACATGACGGCAAGTCCATCGCCATGTTGAAATTATAACACAGTTGTATGAGAAACTCGTAAAATTACTAGATCAATGCTCAGTGTGTCAGCAAATTGGATGAGATACTTCGACGTGAAAGAAACAATTGAAAATGCTAGGACGCAGTTAGGATGTTAATTGTTAATGGACGTACTGTAATAATTTCAAAAATGGAATTACGAATACAACCATTGACGTCATGGTAGGATTTAATCCTTAATTTTTTTTACCCTGGCAACCATACATCCTAAAAATAGCATACCTTTAAATATCACAGCGTTTGAGCACAGACGCGATCCGTGAACAACGGACCAATTATTCGTGAGCTCTTTAAAACCAATTAATAATCCATTGATCTCCTCGGTCCCCCAAATCCCCTGAAATAACATATGGGGACAACTCAGGTGGTGGTAATGGATTTTTTTCGACGTTTGAGCGATATGCGTCAATTTTGTGATTGTTAACGGTATTGGTTCTGGCGATTGAAAGGGGGACGCTGGTGATAGCCGACCAAAATACCTTTGATTGAAAATACGCAGCTGGAGCGAGCGTGTCGTCTGTAACATGATATTCTATGTTGTTTGAATAAAGAACTATGATAAACCGTCTATAACCAGAGTGTATGATGTACATGAACACTCGTCAACACATTAGGGGTGTGATTTTTACATAATAGGGAAAATGTGAAGGAAGGAAGTCTAGAATGAGCTGGTAGAGCACCAGCTCATTCTACCAACCCTATCATGACAATATGATTAACCACTCTGAATTGAAGTCAGTAATGTGAAGCAAATTTTATAAAAAAAGATAGTTTGGTTCAACTGGATAATCTCAATAAATCAACAAATATCAATGCGATTTGAAAATTGGGGTTGATCTAATAATGAAATGTAATGTGGCTGAAACCGCGGGGCAACGCAAGTTTTAATAAATTTACCGTTTACTGACAGTTGAACTTGAACCATATTTTTGTTCAGGTTCTATGTTGCATAAAATCTAATATAAATAAACATAAATAAACTTTTTTTGTCAATTCACTATAACAAATAAGACTCCTATTAACATACAACCACCCTACTCCATCAGTGCATTCCTAAACTAAACAGGGGCGGATTAAGACGTCGACACATAATTTTTCAATTTGCCGAGTTAAAACGCGTTTAGGAGATTGATTAATAAATCTCCAGACGTGGGGAGTTTATTGAGTTAAGATTCCCTCAATGTTTCACCCCTGAGTGTATGATCCTAGACTATCGTGATAAATACGAAGGAATATTTTGTGTTTGCTTAGCAATTAAGAAGTGCCTGGCCTTTTGGTCTCGTCAATTTAGTAATTTTTTTGTTGCATAAGTTCCCGGATCTCACGCTACGAGAAACAAATGAAGGATATTTGGTAGTTTTTGGCAAATACATTTCACACGAGTAATCACTTGCAAAATCAATATTACCCTTTCAAATCGCGGTATCAAATCGCGATTGACACACAATAAGTTTGTTTTTAAACTTAAGTACAGTGTTTCAATACAAATGAAGAAGGAATTAAAAAAATGGGGAAACCTGCAGACGGTTGAGACGATATTCAGAAGCGGGATGTAAAGTAAGTAATTTAGGTGTCATCGTAATATCTATCGGCTAGTCCATCGCCGTTTCTCAAGCATACATACATACATACATATCATCACGCCAAGTCCCTAACGGGGTAGGCAGAGAGTATAGAGCGCCAGTTCTCTCTAGACTTACATACCTCTTTCGCTTCGTCCACATTCATCTCAAGCATGTCTTCGGATTTCTTCTCAAACCTGTGCAGGTTTCTCCTCGATGTTTTCCTTCAGCGTAAAGCTCGCGATGTGACCAATAATTGTACTAAACTTCAGAAAACCTCCGCACAGTACAGTATAAACTACATTATAGTATAATCGTAATTAATTTTAACTCAGACAATGTTTTTTTTTTGTATTGTCTCTAGTGTGAGTTCCGGGAACTTTTGCTTCTTAACCGGTCAATGGCGAGACCTAGGCCTCCAGCCAGGCACATTATTTCTAAGCAACAAAGCTAAGCGCACCCCCTGTGGGGTACGAACATAGGCTTAGGGCGTTGCTGGATCGCGAGCAAGGGAGCTGGGCTGGACTGGTAATTTTATTTAAATATTATTTGGGGGCGGGATTTGCGCGTCTGGCTCGGGCGTTTGCGGCGGGGGTCGGGGGGGAACATTACGGCTTATTCGCGTCGAGCCTCGCCGGCGAGGACGGAACAGTCGTCGGTTGTGTGTAGTGTTGGTATGTTTTTGTCGGGCGTCCTGGAGGACCGTTATGTCGTCATCCGGTTCGATGTCTTGGACTCAAAATATGCATTTAAATTTATTTTTTTATATACATATAAACTTTCCGAGTACGTGTCTTTTTCGACCGTTGTATTGGAATTCATATTAATACATTATTTCTAATACCAAATCCACATGGATGAAACAATTACAAATCCGTAATAAAGTTCGCAGTTGTTTCACTTTTCGGGTCTACAACTGTCATTGTCCACTGCTTTGACGTATGAAGTTGTTCCCAATGGCATATTTGAAATTCATGGGCTCTGTAGTTATACCCTTTTGAATTGTTGTATTCGAGATTGTTTAGTTATTGTCCTGGAGTAATATGTGCGATCATATCGATACGTTTATGTAATGTATCTATGTGTGGTGAATAAAATGTATGCTTTTGAAGTTTTTATATTGTGCCGTAAATTAATTAATAATATAGGATGACGATAGTGTACTAATAATAATAATAAATACCTGTGACAATTCCACACAAATTGACCTAGTCCCAAATTAAGCAAAGCTTGTGTTATGGTAACTGGACAACTATATATTTACTTATATAGATATATATACATAAATACATAGGACATCCAAGACTAAGGTTCATATATTCGTGTTTATCACTCAAATATCTGCCCTCAGCGGGATTCGAACCCGCGACCTCAAGTTTCGTATTCAGGAGCTCTAACCACTAGACCAGACGGCCGTACTGTTATGTACCAGTGGTTAAAATTAGTTTTAATAACCGTATCGACGGTCGTCTGCTGGTCAGAGCCTTTGACAGCGAAGCTTGAGTTCGCGGGTTCGAATCCCATAGGCGCATATTTGTATGATAAACAAGAACCTTAGTCTTAGTTGTTCTTCCTATTTATTTATATATATATTTAAATAAGTATGCTTTAATATGGCGTCTAGTGACGATACTCAAGCTTTGCTTAGTTCGGGATTACGTTATTGTTGGTTATGACTTCATATACTAAATATTCATATATATATATAAATAATATATATATAATAATATATCCTCACGCCTTTTTTCACGAATTTCTTCTCACAGGTTTCCTCTCGATGTTTTCCTTCACCGTAAAGCTCGTGGTGTGGCTAATCACTGTACTTAAGTTCAGAAAAACTCATTGGTACAGTCGGGATTCGAACTTGCGTCACAGGCAACTGCTCGAACCACTCGGCTACCACGGCTTCTTCACTAAATATTTAACATCTTCATTTATCGGTCCGCTCTCTGCTTGCTGTCCTCATTTAGTTTAATACAATCTTTAAGATCTTAGTGACCGCTGGGGTATGTACCTGCATTCTTGAATGGGCGTCTGTTTAAACCACGGTTCCATAATTCGTTTAAAAAAAATGCTAAAGCTAAGCTAAGTTACAACGTGTACCTCTTTTACTAGCCTTGAAATGAATTTGTGAAATGCTAAAGCACCGAATCGCACTTGACCGATTCTTATTTGCCTACGACGCTAATACCAGCACTCACCCTCTCAACTCCAAGCGTGTCTTCAAAATGTTAAATTTGCGACAGTGTTCAATTAATCTGAGTTTATCTTGTTGATTACTCCAGCGGCAATTATAAGTTTCAACATGTGTTTCTGACGTTGATAAGTTGACAGGGAAGGAATTCTTTGCTGGCGTTTGGAACTTGAAGCATTTGTACTGTTGGGTATATTGTTTCTTAACGCGTTCTTCAGTGAACGAGGTGCATTGTGCGGTAATGGGGCTTATTTGCAGTAAAACAGGTCGCGGGAGAAATAAAATGTAAAACAAAGAAGTTAAAACTCGGTCTTTTATATAATAATATATCCTCACGCCTTCCCACAAGGGTCCCCGAAGGGGTAGGCAGAGGTGTATAGCAAATACCCACACACCCACTTTCCGCCAGAGGTATATCAGGTGCCAACGTGACAGAGGGCGAGTCCATCGCCGTTACTCAAGCACAACTATACATACGCCTTTGAATTTCTTCTCAGACGTATGCAGGTTTCCTCACGATGTTTTCCTTCACCGTAAAGCTCGTGGTGAGACTAATCACTGTACTTAAGTTCAGAAAAACTCATTGGCACAGTCGGGATTCGAACTTGCGATCTTTGTGTCGCAGGCAACTGCTCGAACCACTCGGCCACCACGGCTTTTCATCATAATATATGTTTTTCTGACACGTTTTTCTCGCTTTACCAGGTCGGAAACAACTAGTTAATTGCCACAAAATATGGTTGACAAATGCACTTATATATTTTCTTAGATATAATATAAAAATATAACTATAAATACATCCTCACGCCTTTCCAGAAGGGTCCCCGAAGGGGTAGGTAGAGATTTGTAGTTAGTAGGTATATTTAAATATACAACCTGACAGATGGCAGTTCACCGCCGTTTCTTCAGCACTAAGGCGATTTAACACGCATGCAACATCTAGGTACTATACCTCATATCCTCACGCCTTCCCACAAGGGTCCCCGAAGGGGTAGGCAGAGGTGTATAGCAAATACCCACACACCCACTTTCCGCCAGAGGTATATCAGGTGCCAACGTGACAGAGGGCGAGTCCATCGCCGTTACTCAAGCACAACTATACATACGCCTTTGAATTTCTTCTCAGACGTATGCAGGTTTCCTCACGATGTTTTCCTTCACCGTAAAGCTCGTGGTGAGACTAATCACTGTACTTAAGTTCAGAAAAACTCATTGGCACAGTCGGGATTCGAACTTGCGATCTTTGTGTCGCAGGCAACTGCTCGAACCACTCGGCCACCACGGCTTTTCATCATAATATATGTTTTTCTGACACTTTTTTCTCGCTTTACCAGGTCGGAAACAACTAGTTAATTGCCACAAAATATGGTTGACAAATGCACTTATATATTTTCTTAGATATAATATAAAAATATAACTATAAATACATCCTCACGCCTTTCCAGATGGGTCCCCGAAGGGGTAGGTAGAGATTTGTAGGTAGTAGGTATATTTAAATATACAACCTGACAGATGGCAGTTCACCGCCGTTTCTTCAGCACTAAGGCGATTTAACACGCATGCAACATCTAGGTACTATACCTATACCTAAATATTGCCACGCTTTTCTACAGGGATAGCCAAAGTTTTGTAGTAAGGTGTAAATAGTTGTACAAGCTATATTTTATACAGCCAATATATGTCCATTAATTTCTTGTGAATCGATTCGTTAGCTATTCTCGTTACCCGACTGATATCTAAATCGATATGAAGCATGATCCCCTCGCGCGATAATATTTTTCTTACAGCTAAAGAAATTAGGAAGAGCAAACAGGGGAGCCCGCAGGAAACTTGCCACGAACTTGATAATAACTTAGAGTAAACAATACCTAGAGGAGATAGACCAATGTTGCTATTTGAGATCCACTTAGCAGTTTCCGGCAATGTGATGTTCTATCTACCACAGTTCTATAACACATCATCTGTTTGTAAAATGATATTAAGATATAATGGTGTAAGATATAAAGCCGTGGTGGCCGAGTGGTTCAAGAAGTTGCCTGCGACACAAAGATCGCAAGTCCGAATCCCGACTGTACCAATGAGTTTTTCTGAATTTAAGTATCTACAGAGAGTAGTCACACCACGAGCTTAAAGGTGAAGGAAAACATCCAGAGGAGACCTGCATACGACTGAAAAGCAAATTCAAAGGCATATGTAATAGTCGTGCTTGAGTAACGGCGATAGACTTGCCACCTGGCACATTGGCACCTAAAATATATCTCTGGCGGAAAGTGGGTGTGTGGGAACTACCTATACACCTCTGCCTAACCCTTCCCAAAAGGGTCCCCCTTTTGGGAAGGCGTGAGCTTGATATATCTATACTGTAAGTCTACTAGGAACTGGGGCTCTACTCGCTCTGCCTACTCCGTGAGGGACTCGGCGTAATTATTTGTAATACTACGCTTTATAAAGGCTCATTAGATCCTTGATCCAGTAATATAGACTTATAAAGGTTACTTTAACATTTTTTCAGCTATAATGCCCTTTTCTTTCTAGATATATTTGAATGGTTGATGTATGATGAGATACAAGCATTTTGCCACGTATTTTTCTCAAACGTAAGAAGGTTACCTCGTTTCCTGCATCGTAAAGCTTATGTTGTAATATGGTTCTTGAAATACTTTTGCTGTTTTTCATATTGTAATACAATGTTCACCACTTATTTGTTGTAAGAAAGCATATAATATATTTAATAATAATGCAGTAAAAACACACTGTTGTGTTGTTTGTTAAAACTTTGCTTACGCCTCGGATATAAATTCGTATTTACTTAAATAAGCAAAATATTTTTACTAATATACGATACGAATATAGATCACGTTATTGATACTATGTACACAAGAGATT
>JACCPG010001326.1:0-92266 GCA_016069955.1 Drepana arcuata
GTTTAGGTTAAAGTAAGTGGTCTCACGTGTGCGGGCTTATCGAATGCAGTGGCGAAGTAGTGGACGGCAGCCAAGGCTTCCACGGGCGCCGAAGTCGGACCCAGTCGTTCAAGCGAAGTCACCGCGACTGAGATAAGACGCGCGGTCGATGGACTGACTGCATCCTCTGAAAACAAGTGCCTCTCGATATATACATATGCCCCAGGAAACACTGCCAGCATGAGGTCCCTGCAACTATGATTATGCTTTTAGAGAACAAAAAAAAACAGAACTCATTGATTGCTTCTTGTTAGAAGTTCGTCATATACTCATGACCGAGGCGTAGCGAAGGCTGCCTGATTGACGAAATCAGAACTCTGTACGGGGGAACAAATCGACTGATTCGCATATAATCCCAATAGGATTAATATTCGCAGTAGGTACGGTAGTTACCATCAAAGTTATTCAGCTCGAGCATCTCATTGGGCGGCTTGCGTCGCATGCGCACAGTGTACGCGGCCATGCTGTAGTCGGCGCGGGGCGCGAACAGGGCGCGGCGCGTGGCGCTCGTGCCGGCTGACGAGCGCGAGCCTTCCCCGGCGCGGGCCGCGGCCGCCGGGCCTGGTTAACGAGGTATATTGTTTAAGCCAAAGTGAAAGAGAGATAGAAGCTCCTCTAGTTCTCCTCTGAAGGATGACACAAATGTATACTCAGGAATGGGAACTTTATTAGTAGGTGCCTACTAGCGAGAATGTATAGAGACTGGTGAATCTGGATTAAGCCGTGGTTGCCGAGTGGTTCTAGTAAACGCCAGCAACATAAATATAGAAATTTTGATCCCGATTGTACCAATGAGTTTGCCTTAACTTAAATACACTGATTAACGCACAACGAGCTTTACGGTGAACGAAAACATCGAAATGAAACCTACTTTTGTTTGAGAATAAATTCTAAGACGTATTTATAGGTAGTTGTGCTTGACAGACGTGAAACAGCGATGGAGTAGCCTTCACGTTGGGCCAATATCTCCGGCGAATAGTGTATGTGTGGGAATCTACACACCCCCGCCTATCCCTTCGGAGACCTTTGTGGGAAGGCGTGAACTGGCGCTCTACTCCTGTACCCCTCCCACCTACTTCCCTCCCTCCTACTTGTACATAGGTATGTAGGTACAAGTAGTTTTTTAATTACTAGGTATATTCATACCAGGCACTGGAATCTTCGACGTAGATGGCACACCAGTCTGCAATACATCGCTATCTCGCTCCCTGGATATCAAAATATTTAATTGTCTCAATTGCGTGTGCAATCAGATGCGCGTTTGATCAAACCGCCACGGTACTGCAAGCTATGCTATTGATCTTACTGTAAATCCACAAGGTAGCTCGAGATGCTCTTCGGTGCTCGGAGTAAAGAGCTGGTGCCTCGAAGGCGCAGTTCACCAACGCCTCGAAGAAACTCGGCTAAAGGCAGCTGGGAATTGGGCTGCATACCTAATTGTCTGCAATGATACAATATATTATACCTTATTAATAAAAAGTACAGCAAAATTGTATCGTTCTTTGTTCGTAAGTACATACATAAAGTCAGCTTTATTTAGTGTAAAAATTATGATTATCAAAACTGTATAAAAAAGCCGCGGTGGAGTAGAATATTGCCTGCGACACAAAGTTCGTAAGTTTGAATCCCGTCTGTACCAATGAGTTTTTCAGAACTTACAGTAATGGAAAACATCGAGAGGAAACCTGCATACGCTTGAGAAGAAATTCAAAAGTATATGTATATGTTCTTGAGTAACGGTCACGTTTGCACCTAAAATATATCTCTGGCGGAAAGAGGGTGTGTGGGTACTACCTATACACCTCTGCCTACCCCTTCGGGAACCCTTATCAAAAAGCGTAAATATATATGAGTTATATAGTTTGTTAGTAGGAAGTTATCTCTTGAACTACTTGTTATTATAACATTTATTCAAGGAAGAAATCATCACGCTTCTTCCTAAATCCGAATAACAGTAAATCTTAGACTTTTAGCTAAGGGTAATAGGCTGAATAACCTCAGGCATACATCTGCATCGCGTGCCACACTGAGCGCGTCGACGGGCAATTGTCTCGCCGCTCGGGCGGCCGCCACTAGCTCTTTGAACTCCACGTACTCCAGCTTGAGATCACGGTTGCTGTCAAAATATCTAAAAACATTGGGTTATTCGAGAGATGCCTGCGGACACAGATATATTGTGCTAGACTTAGGTGATTAAAAATGAGTTTCGATTGAATTACTGTGTACAATGCCTTGGGCCTGGGTTGTTTAAAAGCGCTAGAGGATTATGTCAAAGTGAACGAACGTTGGAGTACTCAAGAGCTGTCCCAACTTTATTCACCTCAGAAGCGAAACAGAAGCAGAGTACACAATTATTCCGATGCCTACCTACCTACTTAAAATTCTAGACGAACGTTGTCTGAATTCTTTGTGCCTATCTCTTAACGAGATAAATTATTTATCATGCCTAAAAATGTATCTGCATCGTATTTCCGCAGGTAGCCCGCTGTGTTGAGTCGCGGGCTCCAAAGCAGCCGCCCACAGCATCAGCTCCAAGAATGAGAGGCCTCCTCGCCCGTTCACATCTGCTGCTCTAAACATAAGCATATTTGAAACAATAAACACAAAACTAGTCGCATTTCTCAAACAACAAAAGTTATTTGTGAAATGCGACTCGACGTACTATGTCAAATAAAAGAATCATCAAAATCGGTTTACCCAGTTGAAAGTTCTCAGTTTAAAAAACATAAAAAAAATACAGTCCAATTGAGAACCTCCTTTTTTTGAAGTTGGTTAAAAACAGGCAAAGCTAATTACAGTATAAGATGGGTAAGTACTTAGCTATGTTGATTAACAGTATAATTGTAGTACTTATCAAAATATTTGACTTGCTATTCGTCTGTCCGTGTATACCTTTCATCACTGTTAAGAGAGTAGGTCACCTGAACAAACTTTGGCATTGAGCTCTCTGCCATCCGAGATCGAGCATGAATTGAGAGAATACCTGTGGACTCATATACAGAGCTGGATAGACCATCACTAGGAATTCCTTATACATTCGGATTTGATCTGTAAACAAGCGTGACTAGTTACGTGTTGTCAATAGCTGCAGAACATGAATAATCTTTCTTTTGCCATACCATCTTTGGTGTAATTAGCAGCTTGCAAGAGCTGGTAATTTGAAGAGGCTAATGTCATTGCTCCCGCAGCCACGTCTGCCGCTATGATAACATTCTCTTCACATATCTCTATCAAGGAACCGGTGTCCATCTCCTGGAATATTAATAACTTTGACATGTGACGGGGTTATTACTGCTAAATATATGTAGGTACCTATCTAATAGGTACACCAACGTAAAGTTGGAGGAAAATATCGATAGGAATTACGTTTCAGATGTAATTCAAAGACATAGTGTAGGTATGGTCGGTTTGATAAAACGGCAATGGACTTGCCACCCGTCACGTTGGAACAAAAATATATATCCGATGAAAGTAGGGCGTGTTACACCCTTAGCCTTGTGAGAAGGAGCGAAGAAGTTGCTTGGAGTTTTAGGGGTGTTTTATTTTATACACGTGTGAGTTATTATTTTTTATCGACATACACACTTTGAACTAAATAATATATAATATATCCTCACGCCTTCCCACAAGGGTCCCCGAAGGGGTAGGCAGAGGTGTATAGGTAATACCCACACACCCACTTTCCGCCAGAGGTATATTAGGTGCCAACGTGACAGATGGCGAGCCCATCGCCGTTACTCAAGCACGACTATACATACGCCTTTGAATTTCTTCTCAGACGTATGCAAGTTTCCTCTCGATGTTTTCCTTCACCGTAAAGCTCGTGGTGTGACTAATCACTGTACTCAAGTTCAAAACTCATTGGTACAGTCGGGATTCGAACTTGCGACCTTTGCGTCGCAGGCAACTGCTCGAACCACTGTGCCACCACGGCTCTGACAACTCAACTAAATAAAGAACTAATTAAAAAAAGGGGGAGTAGAAATAAAGAAATAACATCATGTATGAACCGAACCTATCACAAAATATAATCTACAATTTGCAATCACACGTAAGAGGTGGAACCATAACCATATGACATGATATTATGAGTGGCAGATTAAAACATTGCTAATGCAATTCCGACCCCGAGTTCGGTATCCTTAGGCGCGTCTCCTGTAGCCATCTGCGCGAACACCGCGACTTCAGGACTTCGGAGAGTGCAATGCGCACGCTGGCGTTCTAATTCTACAGTGTTGAACCATTGCAGACGATTACGGACACCTGGTGGATAATAAATCTTATTGCAAATAAGGAAAGTACCACAGGAGTTTGGGCACAATATAAACCATTAATGTACCTACCTGCGATCGAATTAATATAGCCATGAATTAACATACCTACGATTAGGTAGTTATGTATTAGTGTATAAGTATTTATATAATTAAGTTCCGTGGTGGCCGAGTGGTTCGAGCAGTTGCCTGCGACGCAAAGGTCGCAAGTTCGAATCCCGACTGTACCAATGAGTTTTTCTGAACTTAAGTACAGTGATTAGTCACACCACGAGCTTTACGGTGAAGGAAAACATCGAGAGGAAACCTGCATACGTCTGAGAAGAAATTCAAAGGCGTATGTATAGTCGTGCTTGAGTAACGGCGATGGACTCGCCATCTGTCACGTTGGCACCTAATATACCTCTGGCGGAAAGTGGGTGTGTGGGTATTACCTATACACCTCTGCCTACCCCTTCGGGGACCCTTGTGGGAAGGCGTGAGGATATATTATTAATATTATAATTAAGTTTATATAGCGAACCGTGTGATACGAGTGGCATTGATCGAGATCCACTGGCAGTTGTATTTTCGTCACTCAGTTGCAGTCGGTTTTGGTGCCTATCCCAGGAGCCTTGTATCACATACGTGGCTCACTGCTATATTTTGTACATACATACATATCATCACGCCAAGTCCCTAACGGGGTAGGCAGAGAGTATAGAGCGCCAGTTCTCTCTAGACTTACATACCTCTTTCGCTGCGTCCACATTCATCAGTCTCTTCATACATGCTCGTCGGTTTCGAGTACTCTTAACGTTCCCGCCCTTGAACGTCCGATCGATTTGATCCAGGTAGTTGGAACGTGGCCTTCCTCTGCCTCTTCTTGCACACACTTTTGCTTTGTATATCAGTTTCGTCAATCTTTTTTCACTCATCCTTTCTATGTGTCCAAACCAACGTAACATGCCTTTCTTCATCTTTACAATCTTACTTTCTTTAGCCTCTAAATACTTAACTTTAATCTTAGTCCTCTTCTTGACGTCAGCTTTGACGGAGACTTTGTAGATGGCGTGGAAGACGCATTGATGGGGGTGGCTTGGCAACCAAACCTTGTATACTCTGAGTGGAGTGTACAGTGTACTGGCGTCTACTCCAAATAGCTGAATGACAATATTTATAGCATAACCGGACCGTTCTAGCATTATTAGCTATTGTTAGAAATCTTGATAAGAAAATAACCTGGGTTGGCTGACAACCTGCTGTTGTCTTATGTAGGATACCTTAGCAAGAATGCTTTTGTAACCGAGTGACAGATTACAGTGTAGTACGGGGGCTGCAGGACCATTCGTATTTGAATGGTCCGTCAGCCCCCGTACTACTAATAATACTAATAATAATATCGTAATACAAAGGGTTGGTAAGCAAATTATAGCAACAAATAGCTTTATCCTCACGCCTTCCCACAAGGGTCCCCGAAGGGGTAGGCAGAGATGTATAGGTAATACCCACACACCCACTTTCCGCCAGAGGTATATTAGGTGCCAACGTGACAGATGGCGAGTCATTGCCGTTACTCAAGCACGACTTTACTTGACTTGACGACGACTTGACGACTTGACTACATACGCCTTTTGAATTTCTTCTCAGACGTATGCAGGTTTCCTCTCGATGTTTTCCTTCACCGTAAAGCTCGTGGTGTGACTAATCACTGTACTTAAGTTTTTAGAAAAACTCATTGGTACAATTGGGATTCGAACTTGCGACCTTTGCGTCGCAGGCAACTGCTCGAACCACTCGGCCACCACGGCTCGCAACAAATACTAATAGTAAGTGGAAAGACTGGATTGTTTGTAATGGTAAAACTCAAAAATTAAACAACGTTAATAATTATCCCCCTATGGAAGCCTTCATTATTCCGCTGTAGGTATATCTTCAAAATATTCTTATTAAAAAAAAAAAATTTGCTCGAGTTAGTGTGGGTGCAGCTAGTCAAGGATACGTCGGGACCAAAGACAACCTATATATTTTGTCTGTTCATCCCTGATGATATCTGCGGGCATCTCAGAAAGCCGGTCTGGTTTGTATATTCCATCCTACGATTTAAATCCGTGTGTATTTACAACCGAATGTCGAGTCTGTTAAATCAGCAACCAAAAAAGATTAGCTATCCTACCTCAAAATTAATTTTGTGGGCAGTCATTTTCCAGCAGTTCTTTTCGGTTTTATTTGAAGGTATCCAGACCTCTCCACTGGCTTCTTTTGTGAGCAAGTAAGACTTCTCCGATGGGCAGTAGACAAGTAAAGATACCACGTCGGTTATATCCCTATAGTTTTTGAACATTGTTGTGGGAAAAAAAATTAACTATGACATAAAATTACATAAAAATTAATTATTTCTGGAAATCTTAATTCATTTTGACATTAATTGTGACGATTGGCATTTCATAGTTCTTTTTACATCTCAAATTCAAGGAGATCTGAGAGAATATTTGTTACTTTGGATCAGAAGCATTTCGTTACATTATCACATGCAAAATTATATGTTCAAAATCTTACATAACTGCAAAAAACTTCTCAAAGTTCAACATCTTTTTACACATAGCCCACATAGGTAGTGGGGTAGGCAGAGAGTATATATAGGATTATTATGCTTGATATAATTTAATTTTAATGTAATACATATAAATAAAATGTAAATAAATTTAATGTTAGTTAAATATTTAACATAGTCAGGAGCAGATAATAATATGGCGCCACCTTTTTAATAATACAGGAAACTTCTATGCTCTCTGTCGACGAGTTTTAAATTACAAGCGACAGATGGCGGTATGAAAGTAAAAAATTGTTTAGTAGTAAAACTCATGTTTATTAAAAAAATAAACAAACTTGACGTTTTCTATTTAATAGAAAAGTGCAAATAAGTTTTCAATACCCCATACCTCAACTTTTCAACAAAGTAATTTCCAGGTATTGATCAGACTTTTGCTATTCCCTTACAACCTTAGCTTTATGTGCTGGTTGTACATGTATATGTGACGTAGCGATCACGCCACCTTTTCATACTGGTTACTGCAATGTGATTGGTTGAAGCAGCAACATCCCCACTTCAAACAAAAATACGACACATTCAACATGTTTAGTGCTGTCCACTTTTAATCGAGTAATCTTTAATCGATTAAGTCCTTAGAACTCAGCTTTTCTGATTTGAAATCGTTTTAATTAAAGAACTCTAATAAATTATAAGCGTTTAATAGGTGGATGTCTTGAAAACATAAGATAATTTATTTGTTATAGTTTTATTAAATATGAAAAATCATGAACAAATCGATTAAGTCTGTAAATGTCAAAATGTTCGAATACGCCGCAGCTCTAACTTCAAATATATATCGGGCTTGCTGAACATTACGAGTTCCATTTGTGTTTACCTCGTATTTATTTGAGAATTTAGTGACAATTTACAAGTGTATTATTCCAGAGGACTCAAAAAGCCATAAGGTAAGTACATGTTTATGTAAGGATATATTTTTATTGGCGTAAAAGTCAATGTAGGTCGTGAAAATTATAACCTATAAGAAAATATCCCTCGATGTTTTAATCAATCTTTTTGTTTTCTTCATGTGTGGAAAAAATTTGTGGTCTCACAATGAAAATATTTTTCTATGTTCATGTTTATAATACTATAACGATTTTACATGATTTATATTTCTGTTCGTGCGTAAACACATTCGAAGGTGTGTGCGGCTGCGGTCTTAATGTGTGGAAATAAATACTAGCACAGCATATTTTAGGCGATTCATTACTTAAAATGTATAGGAAATATGGTTATAAGTGGTTTGACTCAAGATTCATATTGTAATTCATACATTATATATTTGTATAAGTAAATGTTTTGTACTATTTTAATATTTAAGATACGCAAAATACGACAGCAACAAGAAGCTACGATAACTTTAAAATTTTATTTAAAATACTCATTAGCAATATTTGAGATAATCAATGTGGTTCTGCCTACCCATTACATTTTTTATTTATGCACAGGGTCAGTTGGCCTACACATTCTCCTGTAGTTATTGTTTGATAATATCCAAGCATGCAAAACAATTTTACTTTAAGTAATTAAATACTTTTCATAAAATAAATTATTTATTTATTTAATATTTTGCAACAGCTACCAATTTTTATAAACTGACAATATACCCTTAATAAATTAAGTCAGGAATCTGATAAATATCATTGTTTCTAATAATGTGTAATTGGAATTGCATGCATATTATTTAATTTATAAAAATCCACAGCTACATTCTAAGATTATCTTTTGTTGTAAGTACTGCACAATGTGAGCATCTGGATAGTTAATAAGATTCTTCTATCTAGGACTAACAACTAAGTAACTAGCTATCATATTTGCATTACAGTGACTATTGTCAGTGTCTTTGATCCATTTGCCTTTGTCTAGTGCGTCTTTTTGACCTCCTTTAAACCATGAGAGGCACATTTCCCTTGATCTGACTCTTATTACTTATAATGGCACATATCTATGGGAAGAAGTGGGTGTGTGGGTACCACATACCTCTGCCCACCCCTTTGGGATCCTTATGGGAAGGTGTGAAGACATTCATACAGATTAGATAGACCTCAATTAAAATGTCTTCATATGAATGTCATTCTGTACTTTCTCTTGGGTCAGGGACTAACTTCATTGGTATGATTTGTAGGGTTATATATTATTACTAGAAAATATGCTAGTTACAACCTGTTATATCCAAGTCTTAACCCTTTGTAAATCATAATTTTTATTGCAATAATGTACAGTATTTTTCAAGCAGGACACAGCAATTTTGAGTGAGAGGGCTCTTTGTGTGGAATTAAATATATTATAACCATAATGATACTGTCCAATGAACAATATACTGATTATTACTATCAGTTAGGTGTTGAGTTGGGTTAGGTGTTGTGTTGTGTTAGGTGTTGTGTTGTGTTAGGTACACACTTGTAACAATATTTTTTAAAGCATACTTTACATATTATCCCAATTAACTAAGGTTTTTTTTAGTTGTGAGGTTTTATATCATTTACAGTAGTTTAGTAACATTCTTATAAAATAATATATCCTTTTATATATAACTCTGTGTGTTTGTGTGTGAGTGAATGGCTTAATAGCTGGACAGATTGTGAGTGTGTGTGGCTTCTGGTTCTGGTTCATATTTGGACCCTATAGGTGACACTGTGATTGTAATATCATGCCTTGGGAATTCCATGTCAATTCAAGGACATACATATATCCAATGTTCTTGGACGTATCTATCTATGTCCTCGAATACCTTCTCACACATAAGTAAGTTTCCTCATATTATCTTTTATTATGTTACACATTCCTGTACTTATATATGAAGAGCCAAGCCGTCCATTGAGTATTAACTACCCTCATGGTACCTTTTTAAATACTGCCAACATTATATTTGAGAAATCATTGTGAGGAGCACTTATCTATGACCTCATCTGACTAATTTTCATTTTCTCAAATAATATGGACGCAAATTTCAATTTACTCTCATGTCATATACTAGTAACTATACTTATGTTCAGAAAACTCATTGGTCTAATCGGAATTCGAACATACAACTTTTGCGTTGCAGGCAATTATTCGAGCCACTCGGCCATAACTTGAGAGATACCTGTCATAAAATAGGACATATTGTATAACTCAGCAATCAAGTTGTTGCTTGCACACCTGCATAGTTGCAAACGAGCACGTGTCGTGTGTTATGATACGGAACGAAGCAGCCTGTCCTCGAATAGAAACGCTTCACTGCGGTTGGCTGAAAAAACAAGTAAAATTTCCGCAATTAGGTAATAACAGCCATTGTCCCGATCGTACCCAAAGTGGTGTAAAATAAGTCTTTTTTTTAATACGCTTTTATTAGCTTGTTTGTGTTGTGTTGTGTTCCTACGCGGTGAATAAGGTTTCCAGTAATGAGCTACCTTGGGGAGGGGTAGGATTGTTATATTGTGTTGGCAGCAGGGGGATTGGTCCCATTATGCTGCCAGCACAGTGTAACTCTCCGAACACAGAGTGGCAACGCGCAAGTGATACTTCGGTATTGTAAGCGTAATTAGGCTGCGGTAACCTTTTTCCATCGGGTGGGCTGTATGCTTGTTTGCCACTCATGTTGTACACAAAAAAAAATCTAAATGTTTGTTACGTTGATAACAAGGCTTTCGTACTCTCTGAGGCAAGCTAACGCTTTAATTACTTGCCTATAGAAAGATTAACGTTGGACCAACACATAAATAAGCCCGCATATGTCATCCAACGGCGGATAAACACGTTGACTTGTATAGTTTCTTTGAAAGGAATGGGCAAAGTCCACCGTCCGTTAAACATGAGCCGTTCTCTCGACCCACTGACTTACTCATATATCTACTAATAGTGCACCAGATGCTGTCCGAAAAGTTTATCATAGTAACTGCATGCCTGTAAGGAGTCGTTGACTCGCCGGCGTGTAAACATACCGTAAAATGTATTAGAAAGTTGTAAGTTGTGTCGTGTTCCCAGTGTACTACCGATCTACCGATCAATTTGCCCTCGTCCCGAACTAAACAATGCTTTTATTTATACTTGGCAACGATAAAGATTGGTATCTACCTCGATACATACAAAGAACCTCAAAGATTAAGGTTCATATACTCGTGTTTGTCTCAAAAATATTTGCCCCTTTGCTCATCGTGAAATAAACAAATAAGGCATGCTTAAGGGTACCAAGGATAGACTTTTAGTGAGATATATTGGTGCAGCTACTCGGGAGTATATGTATACTAGAAGGTTCTAGTAAAAAAAATATCTGATATGTAATTTATATTCTAAGGCTAGTAAACCAAAAAGCCTAACATAGCCACTATGTGTTTTGTCTAAAAGGTAGCTTTTTGTTTTCTCGTGCTAATCTCAACAACAATTATTCAGACTTATTTTATTAGATAGGCCGTTTATTAAGGAAAGCTATATGCTAACAAAGGAGTATCCATGTTATCATGCTAACGCGGGCGACACCGCCCGAAACAACTCCTGTTTCGATAACATACAAATTTCTGTTGTTTTCTAACCTGAATATTGACTCATGAGGAAATTGTTTTGACAATAGTTCAGTGAATATCTAGAAACTCCGGTTGCTGCCTAAGCGCATTAGTAAGCCTCGCCCTTTGGACATGTAAAATAATTAGAAACAAACATGGTTTTATCTTATCACTCGCTCTTATCGGCCAGACAGGCCTGCCTGCCCTCTGACCTTCGACTCCTGATAAGGTCCGGACCAACACTTGTATTAGTTGTGTCAACGTGGATGCACCATTCATACATTGTTTTTGAATGAGATTAAATAAAAATGGTTGTTTACTGGCGCTCTATACTCTCTGCCTACCCCGAGTCCCTACTCGGCGTGATGATATGTATCTTCACGCCTTCAAGCGTTCCTGATGGGGTAGGCAGAGGCGAGATGAAGGTGCCAACTTTATGATGGCGAGTCCATCGCACTTTCTCAAGCGGTCTCACTATATATTTACCTATACGTCTGCTATTATTTTTTAAACTTATGCAGATTTCCCCTCGATTTTGTTCGTCACTTTAAAGCTACTACTAAAGAGGTGTGACTAATAACTGCAATTAAGTTCGGAAAACCTCAGTCGGGATTCGAACTTGCAATACATATTATGTTGATATTGGGCTTGTAATCTATTACACAAACAAAGCATACGCTTGCTCGACTTTAACTTATTCCTAACGATAATAGAACTCACGCACGACCTTTGGCAATGCCTTTGTTTAAAGCATGTGTACAGGATCTTTGTTTAAACCAAGTATTCGTTGTTAGCTCAATTTAGGATAGAGACTTGCTACTATATATTATCACTTACTGTGTCTTGTGTTGACACAAAGATTACAAGTTGGAATCCTCATTGTACCAAGGACTTTACGACAGATAAAACATGAAGACAGGGTATGCTCTACTACTCGTATACAATGGCTAAATTTAAAATTCTGTTGCTTTTTCTCTAATAAAAAATAGTCCTTCAATGTGCATTAATTGATGGTCATCCTACTGAGTCGCGATCCCGATCGGGTCATATCGCACGTGTTTGTGTCGCGTGTGTAGGAGTCTTCACAATGGCATAGCGAATACTTTTTGTCTGCTATTACTGTATCTATTGCACGTGACTTAAGGCACATTATCGCGCGACATCCTGGAAGAACAAAGCAGGATGCTCAGTTGTTGTTAAGGAATTATTATATTTGCAGGCACGACTTGGACACCGCCGTATTGTTTCAAGTGACCCTGTTGGATAGGTATCATGTACATCAATTAGCTTGATCACATAGTTCCTACGTTAATAAAAACTTCCTCGTGCAAGTACTTTTATAAGAACTTGTACTGATATATATATGATATATATATATGTACATATGTACAAACGTATCTGTAATAAAATTATTCTTGGATGTTTCGTCACGATGTTTTCCCTTGTTGCAAAATTTTGTGTTGTTACAAGTCACTTCTTAAATTCAGAAATTTCAAATTACAACTACAGCCTGAGGCGAACTCACGTCTTGACGTTGCATACGACTTGAAGCATTCGGCAGCCCGTGCTCGCGTCAACGTCAATTGTGTTTTACTTTACACATAGCGAAGCAAACGATGTATTAGATACTGGCGCTTCTAAAGAGCAACTCGCGCTCTGTGTGTTCTGCCTATCCGTTAGGGGCTCGGAGTGATGATATGATGTTGATGATGACAGTATGCAAAAAGTTCTGAAGAGGAAATATGGTAGGACACACGACATCGTAGCTTTTTAAGAAGGAAAGGTAGAGAGAAAAAGAGGACGAGTAAGATCAAGAATACCAAACGTATTTCAGCTAAGGCCATGTATTTCTCTGCATCACCCAAAAGTTGACTGGTAAAGACTGCCTTCAGCATTACATGCAATTAAATTTTGCAAGAAGTGTAATTTCAGGTGGTTTTAACCCACCAATAAGCATCGTTAAATGTCACCGATTGATATGCATCCAGAGCTTTTAATTGGACAATAACCTTCAAATGCACGAATGATCTCACTCAGTCGGAAGTTGCATGTGTGCGCGTGGAGCTTTGCTTCCCATTGCCCGCTGTGCGGCTCTGTTGGCTAACTGTATCCATAAGTGTAGCATGGATGCACCATTGCAGTTATTTCCGTCTACAACACCACGTGTTCGTCAGGGCCGGTTTCTTATTTACAAATGCTGTCATCAATATAGTTATTCTGCCGGTGAAGTGTTGATTGACGGTTGGTTTCTCGATACCATAACATGATATAAAAACAACCTATTTGATATACATATTTAAACATTTCTTATCAAAATGTTCTTTGATTTTACTGAAATCTTGATCTTAGTCTTGGTTTTCTTATCATCATCTTTCTGCTTCTATGATCACCTTCTTACTACTACGATGATTTCGTAACTGAAAAAAGTATCGACTGTTGTCTAACAATTTGTCGATCGTATTGAGAGTAACGACCCCAAAAACAGACGCCGTGTCGGCCACGAGGCAGACGCAGACATAACATGATTTCTCTCGGTACCTACTCGCAGAAAATATCTCGTTAATAATTCGAGAATGAGTGTGAATTTAGAGTCCACGGTACAGAGTACAGACCCTTCACGACACAGCCGCCGTCCACGTCTAACGTTAGAATTTTGTTGTACTCAGTTTCCGAACGTGCACCGTGCCGTATGCACGTGTTCTGCGCGTATATTGTAACTGAATTAGTAAAAAAATACATCTTTACTTTTAAATCTGTCAATTGTAATTGAGTTGTGCACGGCTGTGAAAGTCAATGTGATATATTATATTAAGTTTTACTCGTTATTTGTACGCTATCGCGCCCCGTGCCGGTGAGTTTACCTTTATAATACGGGAAGATGAGTAACCACGTGAAGTACAAAGTTGAACTAAACGCGTATTGTTCATAATTCACTTTGAGATGTAATTTCTAATTATTTTGAATATCTCGCCTGTCAGTTATATAAAATTTTTCTTGCATTCATTGGGATGTAAGATGAACTTTCACTTTTTTTTTCTGTAGAAATTACGTATAACGTTCGTTGTAATAACTTTACCAGTGCAGTAATGAGGTTAACAAACGATACTGTGTGAAACGAAACAGACGAATTAAAATTGCTGTGGTCGTGTTTTTAATACACAGATCATAACTTTTTTTCTAAAGGCATTATTAACCTGTATTGTAGTAGGTAGTATAATATTTTTTGTTATTATTTCCAACTTTTCAAATTGGCGGCGTTGTATGTACATTAAATAAAATTGCGCGTCCAACCGACCTGCATCCCGTATATTCTCTATCCATTCTTAAAAATATGTTGATAATAGGGTGTGTGCGTTCTACACACCTCTGTTTACCCCTTCGGGGACGGTTATGGGCAGACGTTTATTTCCATCTGAACCATGCACCTAACTGTCCGTGCATACATCATATTATCACCGTCCTACGTCAATATCCATTATGTTATGGATTATTTTATGGGTTGTTACTTGTTGCCTATTGTTCTCTATTCGTCACAAATATAAATACATACAGGAAAATGTTTTGAAAAATCCTCAATTTTCCACAAGTTACGTGCCACAAACCACTCTCAATTTCTGTTTATGGATTTTATTTATAAACAAGAAATTTACAGTTCACTTTTAATTTAAAAGCTTATAAATTTTTCACCTACAAATGAAAGTGTTGGAAGGGGTAGACCTACACGGACGTTTCTAGACCAAATTAGGGACGTCTTGAAAAAAGGTCAAGTCAAGAGTACCCTAAACCGAAGAGCATGTATGAAGAGAATAATGTAAGTGTACGAAGCGAAAGAAGTATGTAAGGATCGTAGCAAGTCGAAAGAAGTGGTCTCTGCCTACCCCTACGGGAAAGAGGAGTGATTATATGTATTTATGCATTAAATTTTTCTCTCAAATATATGCATTCTTCCTCTCGATGTTATTCTACACCGTAAAGGTCGCGCTGTGGTAAAAAAACTGGTCTTTACTGTACTGTATAAGCAAAGTCTCTCACGGGATAAGCTGAGAGACTAGAGGGTTAGTTTTCTCTATACTTACAAACCTTCGCTGTATCAACATTGATCAGTCTCTTCATACATGCTCGCCCGTCTTGAGCTGTATAGAATTCAAGATTCTGATAGCACGTCTACTAAACTTCACTTGTATTTCCCCGTTCTACCACAGAATACATTAATAATAGGTATGAGTAAACAAAATATCGATATGACGTGGCGTGGTGAAGATACATTGTGTACACAAGATCAGAATGGAGTATTTGCATCACGTGACGAGTGCAATAAACTTAACACTCGAGTACGCATGGTACTCTTGTTCTTGTTTCGCCGTCACACTCCAAATGCCGCGATTGCTCGTGTAACCAGCCCTTGTGTAAGGAATTTATCTAAGAAACGGTCTATTTAAGGTATAGGTATCGCTGAGACACGAAAAAGCACGACACAGATCCAAATTTGGCTCAACAATCCACCAAGGAAAGCTTGTACAAGAAACATTTTGCTTCAATCCAAACAGAAGTAAAAATAATATAATATATCCTCACGCCTTCCCACAAGGGTCCCCGAAGGGGTAGGCAGAGGTGTATAGGTAATACCCACTACCCACTTTCCGCCAGAGGTATATTATGTGCCAACGTGACAGATGGCGAGTCCATCGCCGTTACTCAAGCACGACTATACATACGCGTTTGAATTTCTTCTCAGACGTATGCAGGTTTCCTCCAGATGTTTTCCTTCACCGTAAAGCTCGTGGTGTGACTAATCACTGTACTTAAGTTCAGAAAAAACTCATTGGTACAGTCGGGATTCGAACTTGCGACCTTTCCGCTAGAGATATATCTTAGGTCAAACGTTTCCTCTCGATGTTTTCCTTCACTTAAAACCTCAGTCGGGATTCGAACTTGCTATCTTAGTGTTGAAACTACTCGACCCACTCGGCCACCACGGCTCTGGTATGCTAACATGGTTTACATAATGCTTAAACACCATTGATATCAGATCAGGAAGCTGGCGGTAAATAGCGGTCAGACGAGGCAAATGTCATGCCAGTAATTGCTCTGGAACACGACTGCTGCATTATCATGCAGTCTAATGCTGTTTGTTTGTACTTGAGCGCATTACTGAGGCAAGTTACTCTTAGGCTCATCCTATAGACGAGCGCAACCGTAGGGTACCTGCAGCTAGTTCTGGATAAAGGATCTGATCTGAAATGGATCTGATATTGATTCAACAAGTTGATTCACAGATTCAATTGATTGATTTATTGAATTATCATGTTTTTAACATAAGGTAAATGTGACAGTTGTCAGATTCAGAGAGGTAATTTTGAAAGGATTGGAGGGATACTAATTACTGACCAAAGCAACAATAAATATATCTTGGAAGCATGTTCACACGAGATGGAAAGTATGAAAAAGATATTGAAAGAAGGATAACTGCCGGAAATAAGGTGAATGGGGCCATGTCGGCGTTGATGGGCAGTAAAAGTCTGAGCAAGAATGCTCGAGTTGCGCGATATTGGTACCTACCTTATTGTATGGCAGCGAATCCTGGGTATGTCAGAGGAAGTATGAAAATAGCTTGAATGCAGTCGAGATGCGATCTCTTCGAAAAATGTGCGGCGTAACGATATTAGATCGAATCCGCAATGAAGAGATTCGCAACTGGCGTGAATGAGGGCGTGATTGTAAAGATGAAGAAAGGCATGTTACGTTGGTTTGGACACATAGAAAGGATGAGTGAAGAAAGATTGACGAAACAGATATACAAAGCAAAAGTGTGTGCAAGAAGATGCAGAGGAAGGCCACGTTGCAACTACCTGGATCAAATAGATCGGATTCTGAAGGACGGGAACGTTAAGAGTACTCGAAACCGACGAGCATGTATAAAGAGACTGATGAATGTGGACGAAGCGAAAGAGGTATATAAGTCTAAAGAAAACTGGCGCTCTATACTCTCTGCCTACCCCGTTAGGGACTTGGCGTGATGATATATATGTATGTATGTATGCAACAATAAATACCTTGGGAAGTTGGGACAATCCCACACAAATTGACATATTCCCAAATAAAGCAAAGCTTGTGTTATGGTAACTAGGCAAGGATATATTTACTTATATAGATACATACCTACATAGGAAATCCAAGCTTCATTACACAAATACCTGCTCTCAGCGGGAATCGAACTCACGTCCTCAAGTTCGCAGTCAGGATCTGCCAGCCACTGGATCATACGGTCTTCTGATCAATCAATGTGTTTGCAGTGGCTGGCATGAGCCCCGGCTATCCATCTTACTTATAAACGAAGGTTCTAAGCTGAATACTACTCGTCCTGGTTCGAATTTATTTGTCTGGCGAAAGCTAATTATGCAAATACAAACTACTAGTTGTGCCCGCGGTGACACCCGCGTAAAATAATTTACATTAGTTGTTTATTTTTCTGATTTTTTTTTACAAATCTCAGACTATCTCTGTGGCAAACTTCATCTTATTCCGTTTAGTAGTTTTTGCATGAAGGAGGATCAAACATCATCGGAAACTTTCGCGTTTAAAATGTTAGTAGAATTAAATAGAATAGACACAGCGTCATTCTCGGCCGAGCTCGTTATGAAGACATTGTGTTAAATTATTTAAAGCTTCAATACTATTACTGGAATGAGAGTAGTCTCTGTACTTCATTTAATTATCTCGCGAGTGATGTTCGCTGCTAAAAGTTTCCGTTTCAAAGTAAATAATTCCATGTAAACAACCTTTGGATGATGGTGTCAGCGAGGTTATCTCGCCTTTAGGTGTATGCAGAGTACGAAATGGTCTCGTTAACCTCGGCCGATAGCCTGAGATAGCGCCGGAGGACACCTCGCGGTGGCACCCTGAGTCGCCCGACGGTTATCAGTCATTACCCATGTGTCAACATGTTTATGTATGCAATGGACGAGATATGCATTCATATTATCGGCTGCCTGACAAGAGTAGTCAAAACATCTGCAAGTTACTTTAGGAAATTGTTTGTAGGTAGGCCTTAGGCTAACTTCCTGTCATATGTTATGTGTATATCTTTGTTTTTATAATAATAATAATAATAATATATCCTCACGCCTTCCCACAAGGGTCCCCGAAGGGGTAGGCAGAGGTGTATAGGTAATACCCACACACCCACTTTCCGCCAGAGGTATATTAGGTGCCAACGTGACAGATGGCGAGTCCATCGCCGTTACTCAAGCACGACTATACATACGCCTTTGAATTTCTTCTCAGACGTATGCAGGTTTCCTCTCGATGTTTTCCTTCACCGTTCAGCTCGTGGTGTGACTAATCACTGTACTTAAGTTCAGAAAAACTCATTGGTACAGTCGGGATTCGAACTTGCGACCTTTGCGTCGCAGGCAACTGCTCGAACCACTCGGCCACCACGGGTCTCTTTGTTTTTAATTATTTTGTAATGTTGTTAAAAAAGTGTCGAACATGCCATCCGCCAGATAATAATCTATCCCTGTGCCAAATTTCATCCAGTTCCCAACAGCTGTTCTAGCGTTATCAAGCAACAAACATCGATTTACAAACTTTATAATAATAATATTAGACGTTCTAATTTTAAATTTTACGTGTAACATTGCATTTTTTAAAGGTCCTTGAACTACATTTAATAACTAATTCGGACAAATAATCTGAGTCATCAAATCTGTGCTCTTGTTACCTCTCGGCTAATACAACCGCAAGTTTACGTCTTTGTTGTTATTATCTTGTTTAAATTAATTTCGCAGCATTCTTTATGTCTCGTGTAAAAGTAAAATACAAGCGAATGACCATGCAATGCGTGTGTCATGCATAACTCATCACATTTTCACACGTCTTCGCACAATGAGCGAGTAACACCCACTTTCGTCGGACATATATTTTGGGACTAACGTTGCATATGATTAGTCTATCGTCCACTAGGTATAGAGTATGGTTTTTTATGATCATTCCCACAAGGGTCTCCGTGTGTAGGTGCCGAGTGATGACCGTATGTTTCCTCAGGACGCTTCATCGTAATGTTCGTGGTGTGATACATTACTGAAGATCAGGAGAAAACCCATTTCTAAATGCCGCCTGGACTTTAACTCTTTAATTTTACTTGCCGATATAATATACTAGCTGTGCCCCGCGATTACCCACGTACAATTTTATTTCATTAATAGATTTTTCAACAAACTTACAAACATTAAATCTTTCCTATAATATAGCCCCGGTTAAGATGTAGATTTCTAATGGTGAAAGAATTTTTGAAATCGTTCAAGTGGTTTTTTTATTAAATTGTTACAAACATACACACAAAAAGTCAAATCTTTGCTCTTTATAATGTTAGTTAAGAGTACACAGACTCACTCAAAAGTCACATGAACATTATAAAGTCATTGACCCTGATTATGTCTAAAACATGTTCAACTATGGAATGTAATTATTTTGCAGCAAAATTGCTTAATGAACGTGTATGAGTCAGAAATAACAACAAAGATGCTTGGCTCGTTGGCTGGCATATTGTTTCTTTTGTTCGATATACATACATACTCAGTTTATTTTATACATATTGTTGAAATTCTCCTTAGTTTTTCTATTGCATTAAATCTAATGAACGGTGAAGGAAAACATCGAGAGGAAACCTGCATGCGTTTGAGAAAAAAATCAAAGGTGTATGTATAGTCGTGCTTGAGTAACGGGGATGGATTAGCAATCTGTCACGTTGGCACCTATAATATATCTCCAGCGGAAAGTGAGTGTGTGGTACTACCTATACACCTCTGTCTACCGCTTCGGAGACCCTAGTGGGAAGGCGTGAGGATATAATAAGTAGCACCTTGGGAGTGTTCCAAACACATTGATGTCCCAAATTAACCTTAGCTTGTAATATGGGAACCAGTCAGTACTATATAGTTACATACATACATATCATCACACCAAGTCCCTAGCGGGGTAGGCAGAGAGTATAGAGCGCCAGTTCTCTCTAGACTTACATACTTCTTTCGCTTCGTCCACATTCATCAGTCTCTTCATACATGCTCGTCGGTTTCGAGTACTATATAGTTAGATTTATATATATACTCGTGTAAACGAAATAAGTAAAGTATGAACAGCCTATTGTCGAATAGCTCTTGGTCCTCGGTCCAAAGTCCATGATTCCATTCGAGACCAATTTGTACCGTGCCGTCATCGGCAAATCTGGTGTGACCCAACAATTGCCTAGCTGGACTTTACACTGTCCTGTTATGTACTGGGATCTACAGTGGACTTGATCGTTGCTTTTTTGCACATCTATACATATCTAGGACTAGATGTTTCCCGCGTCATCACCCACGTAAAATGGTAGATTATCTTTCTGTTACATATTTAGCTATTAAATAGCTGTGTCAAATTTGTTCTGTTCCGCCGGTCTGGCGTGATTAGGTAACGAAGATGCATAAATAATCACAAACTTTCGCATTTATCATATTAGTAGGATTTAGAGGTATTGTCTTCCGTTTGCTCATCTATTAATATTTATCCAGGATTGATTGTTGTATGTCTACAATACTGTCGTAAGCATTTGCTTTTGGTACTTCTATTGTGCCGCTTATTTGATTAAAAACATATATACTTACATACATATCATCACGCCAACGGCGTAGGCAGAGAGTATAGAGCGCCAGTTCTCTTTAGACTTACATACCTCTTTCGCTTCGTCCACATTCATCAGTCTCTTCATACATGCTCGTCGATTTCGAATACTCTTAACGTTCCCGTCCTTGAGGGTCCGTTCGATTTGATCCAGGTAGTTCGAACGTGGCCTTCCTCTGCCTCTTCTTGCACACACTTTTGCTTTGTATATCTGTTTCGTCAATCTTTCTTCACTCATCCTTTCTATGTGTCCAAACCAACGTAACATGCCTTTCTTCATCTTTACAATCACGCCCTCATTCACGCCAGTTGATTTGCGAATCTCTTCATTGCGGATTCGATCTAATATCGTTACTCCGCACATCTGAAAACTATACTCCATTGAAAAAAAATAAGTTTGTTGTTTAACTGAATTTTGAACTGAATTGAATCGGTTTTAATCAATATTATAACGGCCTAGTGTAGTTCAGTCTTCTGTGTCGGATGCATTCTTCAGCTTCGTTAGCGACTTAGTTTTCAGTACAAAGGTGTTGTTTGCTATGATCGCGTAGGTTTCATCTTAATTCTTAACATTAATTTCAATTGACTCTGATTAGACTCAATTAAAATACCCGGAGATAATTACAGTAGTATCATTGAAATATTAATTATTTACGTCTGGTTGTTACATGATCTACTCAAAGTGTGTGAGTAAGATTTGTGTGGATCTGCGTCTTGATTACTTGAGGATCTTACAAAGGAGCTTTGTAATATAATTTTATTATATTATATACAGAGAGAAAGGATTAGATTTTTTGTTTGACACGGTAAAAACTATTGAACCGTTTTTTTTTAATCTTTCACCATTACAATCTACTATATCTTTAACGAGTTACACAGGCATTATCGGAAAGTTTTCCTTTTTGTTTGTCGACAAAAACGATAATAGACTTAAAATTGTACGCGGGTGAATCCGCGAAGAATAGGTAGTAATAGGTATATTACAACTAATACACCTTACACCTCATTTCATAACCGGCATGCTACAATCTGAGCCGATATACAATACGGATGCGAGTTGTGGACCATAAAGGAAGATCTCAGAAAACGTATTGTTGACAATCAGTTCATGACATGACAAAGAATCGCCAATGATAAGATCTTGCGGAAGTGTAACAGAGAACTGAAACGGTTTATCTCCGGCACGCGCTAATACATGAAAGATATCAGCTAATGCAAATAATTGTAATGGCAAAGTTGCCGACAAGCGAAGCGTTGGTCGCAGAAAGAAGTAGTGGCTTGGCAACATAAGACAGTGGTTTGGAATCGAGTTATTCCGCCTTGCGCATGATCATAGGGCTTGGTGTATTGGCATAAGATATGATAGCCAAAGCTTCACCAGTTGGAGAGGCACCTGGAGAAGAAGAACTTATATTCCGCCACGGAGTAGTCAGAGAGAGTAGAACGTCAGTTCCCTCTAGACTTATAGACTGCCTATGCTAAGAGGTTCTCTGCGTGATGAGATACGATATGATTTGAAAGAATATGACCGCCCATCCATCCGGAAAAAATATTGACAACAATGATGCTTGGTTGATAAATGTAAATAAAAAATATCAACAAATCGTCACCAAACTCACAATACAAAGTGTGTAAACTGGAACGTTACTCACGAGTAATCTTTGTACTGAAATGGATGTCTCTCAATAACAAACTGGCATCCGACACTCCGTGAGAATTGTTTGTTTCCCCAAGCCTCTGGACTTTGTACCAATTTACAACGTAATCAATACAGACGTAAGCGGCCTTTTCGAATTAATGCGTTAAATTAAACTACTCTTGGTTTTTGCTACAATTTTCCTCTTCAATCAAGGTACTGTAATTATGTGAGTAGAAATAACTTAGTCTCGTGGTTGTACAAAACTGATTTTACATTTACTGGCGCCTGTCTGGGAAATAGGGCCATAGGGAATATCTGCTTCTGTTCACACAACGTTTCTTTAAAGTAAAATAAATATGTTTTTTTATTTCTTTCCTTCACACCACCAAGATGGCAAACAAGCACGCGACCCGTATAGTGGTACAAATAGTGCCATCCACAGAGACGCGCCCCACCAATTTCTAATCTAGGGGTCGCGGGAAGCGGGGAGTATGACCCGAGCCTCCATTACATGTCTTTGCTTTCACATATATATATAGTCAGGCCGTTTATATTTTTAGGCTTTTGGTAACATTATAGTCGAGTTACCTTTCTCTTTAACTATATTTCAATTAAACTCTCTCGTATGAAGTCCTTGGGTTACAATAGTTCAAGAACATCGTACGCCTGTACGTATCATTATAATTAAATCTTCAAATATATGTATTTAATAATGATAAATAATATCCAGGTTCCTTTTAATTACTTTCTCGAGAAAAACTAATAACTTTAATAATAAGTCTAGCGTCGCAGTTAATTTAACAAGCGTTCATTTTAATATTACTTACCTATACGCAGAGTAAATTTTGAAAATAAGTGTATTTCGTAATAGGACATACAAATCCACTCGATGTAATTGTTTTTTTTCAATAGAATTTCAATACTATGATAACAGGTTTGGTTCAAGGTCGCAAAACTTGCTCAGGTTGGTGGTCCAACAGTTCTGTAGCAGTCCAAAGCCAACAACAATGTCTCTGATTGTTAGAATAAAGTCTACTCTTCAGCTTATGTTCTTTCGTATTAATGTCATACTCCCCGCTCTCAACATAACGTCACATTTAGTAAGTCACAACTAAATTATAAGCTTATACTGTATTCAGGGAAGACCACTTTCCGACTATATAAATCAAATAGAACACTCAAGGATAGGTACGTCAAGGGTATGAGAAATAGGCGTGCATGTGTAAAGGGACTGAGTGACTCAAAACCGAGCCAAGACTGCACCGAATATGATAGTAAGCAGGAGATGGTGACCGCCCTAACAGTACAACACGCGCGCGCGCAACAAGCTGCTGCAGCTAGCTCCAATGACGAGGGCAGTGCGGGAGCTCAACATTGTAGCGGCGCAGTTAGATATATTTTCCTGCTCGCTGAACGAGTTTGCTAAGGCCATGAACAGTTTTATGTCTGTTTAAGAGATACAACTTTATAAGTCGTATGTTAGTAACTGCACAACTGTATTAGGCAAGCCCTAAGCAAGCCTTAAGCACAATAAATAAAATACTAAACAAAAAAAACTAAAGAAGTCTGTAAATGTCGAGAGAACTAGCGCCTTAATCTCTTTGCCTACCCCGTTACGGACTCTGTGTGATCATAATATGTACGTACTGTAATCGGATTGTCTTACGTTGCATATAAAAATTCAAGAAACAAAGTCATCGTTCTGACGTGATATGTGGCCTGAATTCCGTCGTGTCGTCATCAACTTACTTGAAAGTTGGCTAAATTTAGAAGGTGGAGGCGTGTCAATTCCATACCGAATGCACCACGCCACTGTTTCATTGTTTTATTTTAATAACGCAGAGCAAATAATCATTTGCTCTGCGTTAGTCTAACAAAATCTCTAAAACGGCTCCACCAAATATGTGGTTTTTTGTTGTATGTTTGCGGGGATTGTGTAGATTTAATTAAATATAATAAATATAAGATTAATTCCATATATGGTAATTGTTTTTTATATTACAGTTAAAATAATGATATGGTGGTTTTTCATTTGTTTCTCGCTTGTATTAATTATCTAAATTGACTGCACATTATTTACGTTCCGATAGTTCAAAATTATAATACGCATGATCCACCGCCTATCATTTAATTCAGTTTATGTAAATACCGTCTAACGGATTCGGATAACGTCTTACCTTTAATTATTTCCATATACATATATCGCGACGTCTCTAGGCTAGTCGAAGCAATGTCCCAGTATTTTCTAGTCAAGTTTTACGCGTCATATACGCTAAAGCAATTAGCCTAGTACTCATTTGATAGCAATAATTGGGTATGCGGCATGTTATACGACTTTACTCTATTTCAGACACTTCAATGATTAGTTGTTTCTGAATGTTGGAATTAATCTGTTTCATATAAAAATAACATAATTTTGGCAGAGGTGTATAGGTAATACCCACACACCCACTTTCCGCGAGAGGTATATTAGGTGCCAACGTGACAGATGGCGAGTCCATCGCCGTTACTCAAGTACAACTATACATACGCCTTTGAATTCCTTCTCAGACGTATGCAGGTTTCCTCTCGATGTTTTCCTTCACCGTAAAGCTCGTGGTGTGACTAATCACTGTACTTAAGTTCAGAAAAACTCATTGGTACAGTCGGGATTCGAACTTGCGATCTTTGTGTCGCAGGCAACTGCTCGAACCACTCGGCCACCACGGCTTCTCAACATCTGTTTCATCGTGTGTATATTATATATCTTTGTTATCATGCTGTATTTATATCGTGGTGTATTTATAAAACACATTATCTACGCCAATATATTTAAAAAGATTTCGACCATTTGAGAACCACTTGCTTTTTTTATTCTCTCTTCTTCTTTTTTCTTTTCTCTTCTTTAAATTTCTATATCAATAAAGAGGACTGATTTGTTTGTTAAATAAACTCAGAAACTACTTAACCGATTTGAATAATTCTTTCACAAGCAAGCAAGACATTATTCCGGTTGTTACACCGGTATATTGCTGTATATTTTATTGGAATTCTTATAAATGTCTATAAACCTCCTGTATATAGTAGTACTGCAGGTGGATGCGGCTACAATTGTATATCCGTGTACGTTGCATTGACCATATTCTCTTTCTGTTACAGGTGGAAGCACACAGATATGTTTATAGACGAGAATGAGACGTGAGTACTTACACACTTTGATATTCACTAGGTCAGGGTTTGTCAACCTTTCTTTTATGTAAAAAAAAAAACTTTTTTATTTTGTATTTACTTACATTGAATGAAACAACGTATCGTCCCGCCGTCTGTGAATTTAGTACTTTTAAAATACGCAACAGATTTTAATGGAGTTTCATCAATAACTAGAGTGATTTAAGGCGAAGGGTTATATGTATGTGATAGTTGTCATCAAAGTTTTTTTTTATACAACAAGAGTGGCAAACAAGCATACGGCCCATCTGATGGAAAACGGTTACCGTAGCCTATTTACGCTCACGATACCGAAGTATCACTTGCGCGTTGCCACTCTGTGTTCGGAGAGTTATACTGTGTTGACAGCATAATGGGTTTATTCCCTCTGCTTCCAACACAATGTAACAATCCTCCCCCTCCCCCAGGAGCTCATTACTGGATACCTTATTCACCGCGTAGGAACACAACACAATAAATTGTGTTATTTGGCTACGGACTTCTATAAGGTGGAAGTCCTGCCCCAGTCGGGCAGCTCCGAATTCGAACGGGAAACCCGTTATGCCCTACCTCTCTTCTAAGTAATAGTCCACAATATTATTACTTTTTTCTCTCCTGTATCCGACGGCGGCAATTTTGGCACAAGTCCAAGTCAATAAACCACAAATACTAACTAAACACACATTTCAGCGTTAAGTAAATTTGCTTTACAATATTGATTCGCACGAAGTAATATTTTATATTTATTTTGTAATTAACATTACAAAAAAAAAAACAATTGTATATGTCTGCCCTGTGGATTCAACCGTGTTACATTTAATTACATAACTTACGATTACTGCTCCACTCCCTTGGGTATAGTAGTCTAATGACTTTTTCTCATTAATACAACATACTCGTATATCCTATTCCTATGATGATCTTTCTCTGAGCCAAATTTCATGCAGATCCGTTAAGCCGTTCTGGTGTGATCGAGTAATAAACATCCGTCCAAACTTTTACATTTATAAAATGTATTATAATTTAATAGAAATTATTACTTTCCTTCCATTGACACACGATAATAGGTGGCTCGGCTTGGCCTTGCCAATTATTTGGAATGGAATTGCATTGCATAGGTTGTGGGTTCAAACTCGCCGGTTATAAGTCCTACTTCCTATTCCTACGGAAGTTTTTTCGCCCGATGGTAAACGGTTCTCATAGACTAATACAGAGATATATCTCGTACGGTAATAAAGAAAGGAAATTACCAAACGATTCTGCTAATCACGACTCGATAGTTATCACGGACGAGGTAGGTCATAAACATTACAGACAATATTTTACGAGTAGGATCAAGTATTATATAATTTATTCACATAAAAACAGAAGCTTCTGATAGCCAACCAATTTTTAAACCTTAGAGATATCGTATCGATAACGTATCATGTGTGTAAAATGTGTCCTCCAGCTAGTAATCTATCTCTGATGCAGTTTCTGCGTATAAGAGGAATCCGCACAAACGCATTCGCATTTATAATAATAATAAACGCCTCTACCATAGAATTTTTCTGAACTTATGTACAGTGATTAGTCACACCACGAGCTTTACGGTGAAGGAAAACATGCAGAGGAAACCTGCATATGTTTCGAAAAGCAATTCAAAGGCGTATGTATAGTCAGGCTTGAGTAATGGGGACGGACTAACCATCTGTCACGTTGGCACCTAAAATATATCTTTGGCGCAAAGTGGGTGTCTGGGTATCTATACATCTCTGCCTGACGCCTTCCCATAAGAGTTCCCGAAGGGGTAGGCAGCCACTTTCCGTCGGAGATATATTTATAATATATATCAATAGGCAGTTTTGGTAGATAATACGCGTATTGCCGATACCTTTACAGCATTTGCTTAGGGTCAGTTGGCTTTGTGTGAGATGTCCACGATATTATTGTTCCCGTGCGCCGGCCGACACCGCGAGTACATAATCCCTACCCACATATACATACACTGCGGTGTAGGCTTGAGATTTTTCTCGAGTACAAGTTTCTGAGAATGAAACCTTGGCTCGGTGCCACAGCTAGCGACTCGAGTACCTACGTCATCTCGTAGATATGGACATCCCGATTGTTTTTCCGGAGTTAATGTTTTGTTCGGTATATTGTTTTCATATAAATTAATAGAGATCTGGGCTTCGCACGAGTATAAAAGTAGAGCATGGAATATAATATAATACATCGATTGTATTATTGTACCTCAAAGGGATATCGGATTTGAAGTTCTTGTGGTTAGCGCATACAACCTAACGGACAAACTCTTGAGCTTTATAATATTAGTTTTAATAATAAATATAGTGACACACGTCTTGTCACCAGGTGCATTGACCTCTACGCAAACACCGCGCCGTATATTTACCGTTAGGTACCTAATGGTTGTTTATGTAAATTTTATACGAAATGTAATTCATTCAGCTGTAGCACGTCTAGCAGCAATACCTACCAATTAAGTCTTTATGTAAAGTCTCTTTTCACGCCCTTCAGGGGTTGAATTCTCAAACTAAAATGTTATGCCATATCCTCATAATATAATAATAATATATCCTCACGCCTTCCCACAAGGGTCCCCGAAGGGGTAGGCAGAGGTGTATAGGTAATACCCAGACACCCACTTTCCGCCAGAGGTATATTAGGTGCCAACGTGACAGATGGCGAGTCCATCGCCGTTACTCAAGCACGACTATACATACGCCTTTGAATTTCTTCAGACGTATGCAGGTTTCCTCTCGATGTTTTCCTTCACCGTAAAGCTCGTGGTGTGACTAATCACTGTACTTAAGTTCAGAAAAACTCATTGGTACAGTCGGGATTCGAACTTGGGACCTTTGCGTCGCAGGCAACTGCTCGAACCACTCGGCCACCACGGCTATTTATACGGCCATATCAAATTTCATCGTATATTCATATTTGGTGTAAGTAGCTATGCTACGCAGTTTCCTTTTGCGTAGTAGCATGTCATAGCCAATAGCTTGCCTGAATGAACGGGTTGTCGCCAATGAGGTTTTTTTACATCAATGGTTGTCGCATACAAACATATTTTTTTAATGAGAACTCCTGGACGCACCGCGTTCAGACAGACAAACAAACATATTATGATGATATTAGAAATAAATTATGAAAAATATATTCATCTCACGTAAGGCACAGACAATTAAATACTACCTACATCATTACTTTTTACATACATGTACATATCATCACGCCGAGTCCCTAACGGCGTAGGCAGAGGTTATAGAGCGCCAGTTCTCTCTAGACTTACATACTTTTTAATTATAGATAATTTACCTTTGTGATTACTAAATATACTTAATACTAAAGTAAAGTAAAGTAAGTAAAGAAAAAGAGCCGTGGTGGCCGAGTGGTTCGAGCAGTTGCCTGCGACGCTAAGGTCGCAAGTTCGAATCCCGACTGTACCAATGAGTTTTTCTAAAACTCAAGTACAGTGATTAGTCACACCACTAGCTTTACGGTGAAGGAAGACATCGAGAGGAAACCTGCATACGTCTGAGAAGAAATTCAAAGGCGTATGTATAGTCGTGCTTGAGTAACAGCGATGGACTCGCCATCTGTCACGTTGGCACCTTATATACCTCTGGCGGAAAGTGGGTGTGTGGGTATTACCTATACATCTCTGCCTACCCCTTCGGGGACCCTTGTGGGAAGGCGTGAGGATATATTATTACTAAAGTAATGTTACAATTGGTTGCTAGACATACAATCCACCAGAGCCTGATACATTTTGAGATGGATAATGCAAGCTGGGAAAGCCTTTTAGACATATGTTCGTCGCGCTTGTGATAAGTAATAGATTATTTAATAATTTCCTTATCAATCGTGTTGCCCAATGCGGATTGAACTTATCTGAACAGGAATTCGTACGATGATTTGCGAATAAATCTACACGGAGTGAATCATACACGTCTGTATCTTCACAACTGATAAAATTATTATTGTAACGATTATGTAATTAGATGAATTATGCATTAGATTTTTTTTTATATGTCTCTGGGGTGGCAAATAAACATACCGGCCGCCTGGTAAGAGGCTACCGCCGCCTATGAACGCTTGCAATACCAGGGGCATCACTCGCGCGTTGCCAACCCTGCTGGAATCTTTTCATACACTTGTTGAAGAACTCCATGCTGTACCCTCCAGGGCAAATGTCAACATAAACTTGACCTTTGAAAAACACGAATAATATTAAAATACATTGTGACATACATACATACGCCAAGTCCCTAACGGGGCAGGCAGAGTGTATAGAGCGCCAGTTCTGTCTAGACTTACATAAATACATTGTGACAATTAACAAAAAGCACAGCTTGTACTATTGAAGCTCTCAATATATAACGGCTTCTCATAAGGGTCCCCGAAGGGGTAGGCAGAGGTGTATAGGTAGTACGAACACACCCACTTTCCGTCAGATATATTTTAGTTGGCAAAGTGACAGATGGCAAGTCCATCGCCGTTACTCAAGCACGACTATACAAACGCCTTTGAATTTCTTTTCAAATATATGCAGGTTTCCTCTCGATGTTTTCCTTCACTGTAATGCTCGTGGTTCGTCTAATCACTATTAAACCTGGCAAAGATATACAGACTTAAAAGCTCGTAGATTTATATATAAATGCCTCCACCTAGTAACTGTTAAGGTGCTTAGCAAACACTGCTACAGGCACCCCCTGTGGGGTACCGACTTTTGCTTAAGAGCGTTGCTAGTTCGCGAGCTAGGGGCTGGGTTGGACAGGTTCTATTTTGTTGTACAACTGTGACGTGACGCCATTTGATTTCCTCAAAGACGCCCAGTCAGAAGTCCCAGGAACCTATGGACATATCGTTATACCGTACGAATGCCAAAGACTTGTCCGCCACGACATCGACAAACGCTCGGTGCCTGATATGTTATCAGTTCAACATTAATAGCAATTATAGAGATATAATTTATAAGTAGATCTCAATCGCTCGGTGCTAGTAAGCCACTGTGAGTTACGCCAGCTGGTGCACTTGTGCGCTGTACAAATTGTTGCCAATATGAGACGAGACCAGTAAGTACATTTCATCTTGCATCTTAATGTTAAGTCTAGCGATTACTGGCGCTTTACTCTCTCCGCTTAACCCGTGAGGGATCGGCTTGATGATGATATCATATTGTTTGTATCTTAATGGTTCTCCAAAATTGGACAAGTCTCAGTTTTCCCGCATCATAAAGTTTATATCATATTTATTTTTTATATTCATATATATTTTTTCAGCCAGTTTCAGTGTGTCCTGCCAGGATCCCTCCCTTTATCCCAATCCAATCCGTAATCATTGTTATTTAAATATAACCTCTATATTTTTGCATCATCTTTAGATTATTTTTAAACGTCATGAATTCTGTAGATCGAAGTGAATTCGTAAAGATCAGGGTTATATTATAACTTAAAGGGAAATCTTCCTTAGGTTAATTTATGTACACGGTTACCTTAAACACTTATTATATTATTATATCAGTATAAATATCAATATAAATATTAATTATAAGTCCTTTTTTAAGATTACAAGTTATAATAACTTTAACCACGAAAAAAACTATTTTAATATTCGATTTACAGTTAAAGAATATGGAAAAACGTACGAAATAATTATTATTAATCTGCGAAGCTGCGCTACTATCCAGCTCAAAGGATAAGTTATTTAATGCACGGGTGATATATAATAATCCTCCCAACACCTTCCCACAAGGGTCCCCGAAGGGGTAGGCAGAGGTGTATAGGTAATACCCACACACCCACTTTCCGCCAGAGGTATATTAGGTGCCAACGTGACAGATGGCGAGTCCATCGCCGTTACTCGAGCACGACTATACATACGCCTTTGAATTTCTTCTCAGACGTATGCAGGTTTCCTCTCGACGGGTGATATAAGCATATAAATCCTTAATAAACACTACCTAGATTTCGCCCTTTAACCCGCACTATGTGAGTGTTTATATTGAAGGAGGTTTCCCGCGGAGGATTATCAAATCTCAGCCCAGAATTATTTTTTGTGGTTCGAGCAGTTGCCTGCGACGCAAAGGTCGCAAGTTCGAATCCCGACTGTACCAATGAGTTTTTTCTGAACTTAAGTACAGTGATTAGTCACACCACGAGCTTTACGGTGAAGGAAAACATCGAGAGGAAACCTGCATACGTCTGAGAAGAAATTCAAAAGGCGTATGTATAGTCGTGCTTGAGTAACGGCGATGGACTCGCCATTTGTCACGTTGGCACCTAATATACCTCTGGCGGAAAGTGGGTGTGTGGGTATTACCTATACACCTCTGCCTACCCCTTCGGGGGACCCTTGTGGGAAGGCGTGAGGATTAATTATTATAACAAATTCTGTGTTAGATGTACCATAACAGCTATGTCATAAGGGAAATGGCGTCATTTCTACGTTTCAAAAATGTACCTACGAAACAGACTGAACTAGAATGTTCACTTGAATTAGGTAATTAAATTGTACCGCGAGTAATTAGAATAGGAGTGGTTTTTTAATCATGTCATATCAGGGCTTTTTCTACATTTAACTGATTAGTTGCTTAGTGCCTTACATGCAACTACATTCAACCCATACTAAGGACTGAAATTTATTTTTAATCATTGCAGTTCTTCTTTGATACTTAACGTCGGCAATAACCGATCGGTTGTGAAGAACTTAAAAGACGATGTATAGTCGTGGTTGAGAAACGGCGACGGACTCGCTATCGGCCATGATGCCATCAAAATTTATCGAAATACTGATGGTATATACATATATTTTAAAGAAAGGGTCTTCAAATATATATAAAATTATAAACGTATGTTGGAACTAATTCAGATATAAATATGTAGACTATAATTATAAAAGAGGCAGAGCTTGTTTGTACGCGAACGCGCTAAGCTCGGGAACAACTATGTATTCCGATTTGTAAAGATAGGTTTTCAATATTTTGACCGTTAAGGAAGGCTATATAGGATAAATATAAATTATATAGACCTTTTTTTATACCACATGGGTGGCAAACAATGCGGTCCGCCTGATGACCTCGAACAAATACAGCACTAACATGATTCCTTAAACGAAGTCATGGAAATTCATATTTCAAGATCGCAACATCAACAAGATACCGCAAGTAGCGCAGTCTTCTGAACGCATGATTCATATGAAGGAGTCGTAAGCCTTTGTTATACATGTATGTATGTTTATATGTAGGTCGTACGTAACTCGCGCGTCTCGCATGGCGGCGCAAAGTGCAAATAATGCAACCCGTCACTTTCTCCAATACCAGTCCTGGTACTGCCCAAGCGACCAGATTGCATCGAACATTAGTACAAGGATTTTATCTTACATATACATGTCATCATGCAGTCCCTAACGGGGTGGGTAGACAGCGTAGAGCGCCAGTTCTCCCTAGACTTACATAGCTCTGACGCTTCGTCCACATTCGTCAGTCTCTTCATACATGCTCGCCGGTTTCGAATACTTTTGACGTTCCCATCCTGGGGTGTCCGATCGATTTGATCTAGGAAGTCGGAACGTGGTCTTCCATTACGCGATGATATATACATACATGTTGATATATATATCTTAATATATATAAATTACGTGTCACGTTGTTTGTCCGCGATGGGCTCTTAAACTACTAAACCGATTTCAATCAAATTTGCACACCGTGTGCAGTTTGATCCAACTCAAAAGATAGGATAGCTTACATCACAATTGGACCCGATAGGTGGCTCTGCGATCGTGTTTCAGGAAATTAAACTTTTCCCCCGGGCGAAGCTGGGCGGGACAGCTAGTATATATATATATGTTTTACTTGTACAATTTAAGTAAATCACTCTGTAGCTAAAAAAGGGTCGATCATTGAATGCATCGCAGTCGTTTATCATGACACAAATTGTACTGACTTTATCCGTACGTCTGGCGCTAATCTAGGTCGAGCAGAAATTTCCAATCGCTGCTGGATTATTTATATTTACAGTCAGTTGTTATCACAGATTTATTGAAGTGATAATACAGTTATTATGGTGCCACTTTAAACAGATTATATGTGTTGCAATCGCAATACAATTGCGATTTTATGTGATTTATTTTCGAAAGTCCCGTAAAAAGATGTTCTACCTTATTAAAAGAGGTTTTCTTTGTATTATATACATATATATTTTTATTTATTCTTTGTACCAAATAAAATATTTATATAAGGCACTGAAAAACTACTGACACATTTCTGCCTACCCTTTCGGGGACCCTTGTGAGAAGGCGCGATAACATATTGTAGTAAGAACACATAGTAACACCGTAAGCAACTACTATGTGAGATACAATAATGTCTGACACAAGAAAAAAATATATATATAAATAGCCGTGGTGGCCGAGTGGTTCGAGCAGTTGCCTGCGACGCAAAGGTCGCAAGTTCGAATCCCGACTGTACCAATGAGTTTTTCTAAACTTAAGTACAGTGATTAGTCACACCACGAGCTTTACGGTGAAGGAAAACATCGAGAGGAAACCTGCATACGTCTGAGAAGAAATTCAAAAGGCGTATGTATAGTCGTGCCTGAGTAGCGGCGATGGACTCGCCATCTGTCACGTTGGCACCTAATATACCTCTGGCGGAAAGTGGGTGTGTGGGTGTTACCTAAACACCTCTGCCTACCCCTTCGGGGACCCTAGTGGGAAGGCGTGAGGATATATTATATTATACAAGAAAAAAAGTTCAGATATACAGACGATCAAAGTTCCCAAGTATATATCTATCGTAACTATGTATTTAGTTTTTTATCACTCCGAATGTTTGTCCAAGGTGGCCTCGAATGTTTTTATCAGCACAAAAACTGCTATTATAGTGTGTCAGAATCTAGGCGTACCGCTTCGGGTTCGAAGTACAATCGCGGAGGTGGGCCCAAGGTCGGAGGCGGATGGGATTATCAGTAATTGTGTTTAATGGTTGTTGCAACTAGCTACTTGTTGTAGCAACCGACAATCGAATCACATGATGACTTGTATTATCACAACTCACCTTGTTGACACAAGTTCTTTGTTTTCTGCGTTTTCTCTTTGTTATACATGCCATCAGGCGTTCTCTCTAGGCTTTCTGACCTCCTTCGCGTCATCCATGTTCAGACACTTCATACATGCGCGGTTTCAAGTACTCTAGACGGTGCCATCCTTGGGTGACCGATCGATTTGATCTAGGTACTTGGTGGTCTTCCTCTGCCTCTTCGACACACGTTCACACGTGTCACGCATTTCATATCTGTTTTGTGAACCTTTTTCTGTATCAGTGCGTTGCTCTTTGTTATCACTTCAATGAAGTATCTTAATAGCTGCCTACTCACGGGATACTGTTATCTTATTGCCTAGGTTTAGGTCGACAACCGGCGATACCTTGCTAAAAGTTCAGTCACCATATCTTATTTCTCTGTTTATAGAGTTTGTCAATCTCGTGTCCAGATTGTATATATATTTTGATGTGGCTTTATGTCCAATATGTTATGTATCTATTTTGAAGACGCTTTATTGCTCTACATCCTTATAATGTAAATTAGGTGTAACCAACATAACTGGTCCGCACAATGTGACTTTGTATGTAACCTTGTCGGCTGCAAAAATAAACACGATTACCAAAAGTGCAGTGTCCGCTTACTCATACACTATACAGGTTGGGAAAATGTCAGAGTGCACGCCGAGGAGCCAGGCTACATAAGCTGCATCATACTTACCCTAAGTCCATAGGTGTGCATCGCTTGAATAGGGTTACCCCTCGTGGTAGTTTTCGATTTGTAGTAACAATACTTATATGTAGGCCAAAGAAACAACAGTTTTAATTGTGCTAAAATATCGATCATTTGTTTAAGTATTTTTTCCTATCAGTGGTTTTTATTTTATTTGTAGGGTTGGCAATACGCTAGTGACACTTCTGGTGTATCACTATTAGTAGTGTAATAGCTTGTAACACAAAGATTGCAAATTTGAATCCCGAATGGGCCAATATTTTTTTAATAAACTTGGGTACAGTGATTAAATCACACTACAAGACTTAGCATGTATGGAAACATCACGAGAAAACCTGAAAACCTTTCAAAAGAAAATCAAAGACGTGTACAGAGTGTACTCTGATCTCTAACGAAAAGAGCAGGTGGTTGCACCTCTTCCTAACCCTTCAGGGACCCTTTTGACTAGGCATAAAGAAATGTATATAATACTTAAGGTACTTAATACCTTTTTAATTGATGCATTTTTTTCATAAGCCTTTTGCTACATGCAAATAAAATGTATAGATAGGTGTTGTGTTGTGGCAGCCCTGGGCCCGCGTCCACGCATGCGCCCTGCGGCGGGTCACGGCCGGGCTATCAACGGCCCCGTCCGGATGACACTGACCTTATCGCAGCTCTCGGACATTGATTGCACTCTATATAATCTCTGCACTGCTTTAGTTCGTCACAACGGAGCCATAACGTGTTATCAGTACATTAAGTACCCTTTTTAAATCTTGTTTGGTTACGTTATTAGAAAATATATGTATATACGTACCTTGCCGTGGTAGCCGAGTTGTTTGAGCAGTTGCCTGCAACACAAAGATCGCAAATTCGAATTCCGACTGTACCAATGAGTTTTTCTGAACTTAAGTATAGTGATTAGGCACACCACGAGGATAACATCGAGAGGTATAGTTTAGTCGTGATGGAATAAAGGCGACGACTCGCCATCTGTCACACATGTGAGCAAAATAACATATTTTCATTGAAAATCTTACTATAAAATCATATGGATCTATGAATGTTTTGTCTCAAATTAGACGTAGTTTTCGCATCTGCAGGCGTATACCTATGTTGGTACTATGTTGATGGAGATGGAAGGTTTTGATGATAAATCCTAAATAGTGCGGACTTCTCTTCTTTGCGACTGTGTACGCTTAGATATTTCATCAATAGATAGAGTGATTCAAGAGCAAGGTTAATATTTTATATATTTGTACTTACGACGTAAGGGTGTGGGGCAGTAATCATATCTAAGTAGGCGAAACCGTGGTACAGAACATTATAAAGGAAAGAGAAAAGCTCATGGAACAATGGTGTCCTCCCCAGGCCGGAGTCATGGTGGGTGTCGGCGGTGCTGCGCACGATCCGCGCGGTGGCCTTGTTTTTCGACATCATCACCTTCCCCGTGCACCTGGTGCTGCAGCAGCCCTGGAGGAAGCGGGCCCTCTCCAGGCGGATTAAGGTACCGGCAACCATGCCCTGTAGGTTAACGACATTCGGTGGTTTTATTTGCATATAAATTGCTCGTTTTTGGTACTTATTAAAGTTTTCTTCGGGCTACCAAGGTCAAGGAATCTGACCTTCTTGAGAGAGAATAATAATATCGTTAGACTAGCTGTGCCCGCGACTTCGACCGCGTGGAATTTAACAAGAAAGTTATTATTTATATAATAATATAAATTGTTATTTTTTAGTTTCTAAAATATTTTAGTTAATAAAAGTAGCCTAAGTTACTCCTTTTTACACCGGCTATACACCAGTGAAAGTCCCGTCGAATTCGTCATCCAATTTTATTTATTCGTATAGATAAATAGCGTTGTTTTCTTTACTATGTATATCACAAATTTGTATGCAATGTAATAGTAATGTGCGTATACACTTTGTGTCGCATGAGACCTTAAAGGTTTTAGGATCGATGTCCTAATTGTATCCAGACGAGTGATGTTCGAGCGAACTCGAAGCCTTGTGTTGAGGCTTAACGCGGTGTATTCCCTGGTTGCAGGCCAAAATAATCGAGACCGGCCCCGACAGCATCACCGTCCGCTCGCTGACGGAGCCGTGCGCGCTGCACACGCGGCTGGTGCGCGACGGCGTCACCACCATGGAGGCCATGCTGCGCGCCGCCGCCGCGCGCTGGGCCGCCAGGGACTGCCTCGGCACGCGCGCCATCCTCAGCGAGGAGGACGAGCCGCAGCCCAACGGGAGGGTCTTCAAGAAGGTGCCTACCTCGCCCTCCCTCTCCCCCTCTCCCCGCTCTGCGCGCCCCCGCAGCCCGCTTGACGTGTGTCGCGTGCCTTGCAGTTCAAGATGGGCGAGTACTCGTGGCGCTCGTACAGCGCGGTGGAGCGCGAGGCTCGCCACTTCGGCGCCGGGCTGCGCGTGCTGGGCGCTGAGCCGCGCCACAACGTCGTCATGTTTGCGGAGACGCGCGCCGAGTGGATGGTGGCCGCGCACGGCTGCTTCACGCAGAGCATACCCGGTTACTATGCATTACTCTCGATCGATCGTCTCTTTAGCCCAGTCGAGACACGTTTACCATATTTCTGTCCTCCCCTCGATCATTGCTACTGCGATCGTCGGCCGAGAGACCGCAGCCTGCTAACCCATTGTATATCCATTCCAGTGGTGACGATATACGCCACGCTGGGCGACGAGGCGATCGCGCACGGCATCAACGAGACCGAGGTGTCGACCGTGATCACGAGCCACGAGCTGCTGCCCAAGTTCCGCAAGATCCTGGCGCGCACGCCGCGCGTCGACACGCTGGTGTACATGGAGGACCAGCTGCACGCCACCGACACGACCGGGTACAAGCCGGGCGTGCGCCTCGTGGCCTACGGGGACGTGCTGCGCAAGGGCGCCGACGCCGCCATCGGTGAGCTGGCCCCGCCCTCCCCTCGCCCTCCCCCCCGCCTCCCCCGGCCCCCCTCCCCGGCCCCCGCCTGACTTGCCCCGCGCGCCCTTGCAGAGGCGGTGCCGCCGCGCGCGCAGGACACGGCCATCGTGATGTACACGTCGGGCTCGACGGGCGTGCCCAAGGGCGTGGTGCTGTCGCACCGCAACATGGTGGCCACGCTGAAGGCCTTCGCCGACGCCGTGCCCATCCGCGACGACGACGTGCTCATGGGCTTCCTGCCGCTCGCGCACGTGTTCGAGCTGCTCGCCGAGAGCCTCTGCATCATCGGCGGTAGGCACACACACACCACTGCACGACTTTTTGTATTGATCAATACTGGCATAGAGATCAGACTCAGTCAAATTAACGGTGAACGCTTCGAATCATAGTTCGCAATAGTTACATCTATCGAGGAGCATACAAAGCCTGGTGACTGGTTAAGTCCAGATAATCAGGCCTATGAGGGGTATGCTAACCATATTTATATTAGTTTAAAATACAATGATTACTATGAAATTATTTCTGTGAAAATTTACTCGCTGCAACCGTTGAAAACCTTGATGTGGTCTTCTCGTGCTTTGCTCTATGTGTATATAAGCCTAAAGCGGCACCCGAGGCAGGTCAGCAAGCGTGTGTGTGTGCAGGCGTGCCCATCGGCTACTCCACGCCGCTGACGATGCTGGACTCCTCCAGCAAGGTCATGAAGGGCACCGCCGGCGACGCCGCCACGCTGCGCCCCACCTGCGTCACCACCGTGCCGGTACACCATCCACACACCATACACCATACACCATACCATCTACACTCATACATATCATTGTTTGTGATGGATAAACTCTAAAATTACATAAGCGATAAAAAAAGCCTGTCCCCTATGGAGAGCTACACTAAGGCAAAGTAACATTATATACGATAAGATATCCTCACGCCTTCCCACAAGGGTCCCCGAAGGGGTAGGCAGAGGTGTATAGGTAATACCCACACACCCACTTTCCGCCAGCGGTATATTAGGTGCCAACGTGACAGATGGCGAGTCCATCGCCGTTACTCAAGCACGACTATACATACGCCTTTGAATTTCTTCTCAGACGTATGCAGGTTTCCTCACGATGTTTTCCTTCACCGTAAAGCTCGTGGTGTGACTAATCACTGTACTTAAGTTCAGAAAAACTCATTGGTACAGCCGGGATTCGAACTTGCGATCTTTGTGTCGCAGGCAACTGCTCGAACCACTCGGCCACCACGGCTCTATGTCGGTACATCTATATTTTACTCACGCATGTTGAATTGACCCGATTTTTTATTTGACTCCAAAAAGTTCTAAAGTCCCATCGCATTAAAATTCATGGCCACCACAGTGTTCGTATCGGTTCGTGTGCTAACCTCGGCGCGCGTGGGGCTCGTGTTGCAGTTGATAATGGACCGCATCAGCAAGGGCATCACGGAGAAAGTGTCGCGCAGCGGGCCGTTCGCCAGCGCGCTGTTCAAGTGGGCGTACGGCTACAAGCAGGCGTGGGGCCGCCGCGGCTACTGCACGCCGCTGCTGGACGCGCTCGTGTTCGCGCGCGTGCGCCGCGTGCTGGGCGGCCGCGTGCGCCTCATGATCGCGGGCGGCGCGCCGCTGGCGCCCGACACGCACGCGCAGGTGCGCCTGTGCCTGTGCGCCGCCGTGGTGGCGGGCTACGGGCTCACGGAGACCACCTCCTGCGCCACCGTCATGGACGAGCACGACCGCTCCACGGGCCGCGTGGGCGCGCCCACCTCGGCGGCCGACGTGCGCCTGCTGGACTGGCCCGAGGGCGGCTACACCACGCGCAACAAGCCCTTCCCGCAGGGCGAGCTCGTCGTGGGCGGCGCCTGCGTGGCCGAGGGCTACTATAACAACCCGCAGAAGACGCGCGAGGAGTTCCTCGACGAGGGCGGCCGCCGCTGGTTCCGCTCGGGCGACATCGGCGAGCTGCACCACGACGGTTGCATCAAGATCATCGACCGCAAGAAGGACCTCGTCAAGCTGCAGGCGGGCGAGTACGTGTCGCTCGGCAAGGTGGAGGCCGAGCTGAAGACGTGCCCCTACGTGGAGAACATCTGCGTGTACGGCGACTCGAGCAAGAACTACACGGTGGCGCTGCTCGTGCCCAACCCGCAGCACCTGGCCGAGCTGGCGCTGCGCCTCGGGCTGCCCGTGGAGGACTTCCACGACCTGTGCCGCAGCGCCGAGCTCGAGAAGGCCGTGCTCAAGGAGCTCGCCGACCACGCCAGGAAGTGTAAGGACTAGCTCTCGTGGCCACCATTTTCCCAATTAAATAGGAACTATTTGCTATACGATACGATGCGTTTCGTTTGCAGGCGGGCTGGAGAAGTTCGAGGTGCCGGCGGCGGTGAAGCTGTGCACGGAGGTGTGGTCGCCCGACATGGGGCTGGTGACGGCCGCCTTCAAGATCAAGCGGAAAGACATCCAGGAGCGGTACAAGGAGGACATCAAGCGCATGTACGCCTCGTGAGCCTCCCTCGCACACGCGCCGTCGCATCCGACGAAATCCACTTGATTTTGACGCACCTTACATTATTATCTCTACTCAACGATACTCTAACATCCCTACGGACTTGGTATGAGACCAGTCAACTTCAGCTCCTTCCCGAAGCTTCCTTTCCTTAACCGAATAGTGCCAAGTTGAAAACAATGAATCTCCACTAGTTTCCACATTGTGTTGGTCCCTCTATCGGAGCGACGGTGCGATCGGCAGTGGGACGACGGGCGCACCCGCTGCTGGCGTCAGTGGAGTTACCGACGCGTCAGTAGTACTTATTGAAAATTGTACAGTTGTTGTAGTTCGTCTAATGTATAAATTATTTATGTGCGATGTTTAAAATTCGTGAATCCCTAGTTTAGATGAGATTAGGCCTGAAATTGTTTAGAATGTATTTGTATATCGAGCACACTGCATCACATGTATTTAAACCATGTAAAAATGTATTTCATAAAGAAGATACAGAATATCAATTTAAAATATTCAAATATAGAACCAATGTTCTGCATAGCTCCGTTAATATAAATAGTCATAATAAATATTAAAAAAAGAGTAAACATTAATAACATGATATAAAAATATATCGGCTCTAAGTTTCTATGTTTAGTTTTGATAAGTATTGTACATATTTGTTTTCTAAATAAAGTAGTTTGTATTACAAATAATACAACAATTGGACTGTATGGAGATTGTATGTGCGTGTACCTTTTAGTGTTGAAAGTGCACTGTTTCATAATCAATGTTATTCCGAGACTATTCAGAGATTTTTGTGTAAATTTGAAATTATAATTGAATATATATTACTTATATATATATTTAGATCTGATTGAAAATGTGCGTGTCTGAGACATTTCGAGTGAGACTCCGTCGTCATTGGTAGCTAGAGCAGGCGGGCATCTTGCCGTCTGTGAGTTAGTGTTGTCTTAAAACAGCTGGTATTTGGCCATTCTATGTGTAAAATATGTGGTTAGTTAGTTCTCGCTGTATTTTTATTAGCGTTCGCGCCGGAACAATACAGGCTAACTACCAGCCGAATTAGCTTTGACAATAGAATTGAACGGTACCATGTGGGTGGAAATGCCAATGTTATAATTTTTCTGTAATTATGTTCTCATTTATGTGTAAAATTGCTCACGTTTCGTGCGGAGAGCGTTGCGTTGCATAATCATCATTATTATTATTATTATATGTTGAGATTTTGTTCTATATTGTCGTGTAGAAAGAAGTTTGCTCTGATATTGAAAATTGTTAATTAGTTTTATAGTTTTTAAATCATGGCTATACAGTGTGTATAGAAGAGTGACACGACCGAGGGCTAGTGAGCGTTAGAATGTGACCGCTGTTAGCATATACCTACCGCTACTCCAAGTACGCATTTCACTGAGCATTTAAACCCCGCAGCGAGCCGGCAGTCACTGTTATTCCATCGATGTATTTAATGTTGCCGTGTCAGCATAATATTCGCCAGGTAGTCGTCGTGTCGTTTGTAACGACACGCGTAGGTAGAGTACGCGCTCAGCGCGTGGGACTGTGTACTGTGTTTCAAATTATTTAATATTCTGGAAACCAATTTTGTATTATTTATTCAATAAATGTTAATAAAATCATCCTTCATCGTTTTATTCACAATTAAAGCACTGGCTCATTTTTTTTATACCACTTGGGTGGCAAACAAGCATGCGGTCCGCTTGATGGTAAGCGGCTACCGCCGCCTATGGACGCTTGCAACACCAGGGTATCACTCGCGCGTTGCCGACCCTACAACCTTTAAGAACTCCATGCTGTACTCTCCAGGGAAAACCTCAACGGGGAGCTCATTCCACAGCCTGAGCGTTCGCGGAAGAAAACTCCTTTGGAAGCGCACAGTGCGAGACCTTTGTGGTTCCAAGGTATGGGGATGAATTCCCTGTCGATGGCGAGAGGTGCGGTGGTAGAAGGTGGAAGTGGGCATCATGTCGAACAATTCTGCTGAACACTCCCCGTTATACAAGCGGTAGAACACACACAGGGAGGCAAAGTCTCTCCTCAGACTTAGTGATTCCAAGCCGCTTGTGAGCATGGGATCATCGACAATTCTAGCAGCGCGTTTCTGAACCGCGTCAAAAGGCCCTAGCTTGTATCCAGGGGCTCCAGCCCACAGGTGGCAGCAGTACTCCATATGTGGCCGAACTTACGACTTATAAAGTTGCAGCCTTTGTTGCGATGTGACGTACTGCTTAGCTTCGTTGAGCACACGGAGCTTCCTGGACGCCAGCTTAGCCTTGTCCTCTTCTTTAGCTCATCGTGTATTACCAGAGAATCGCTTCTGAGCTGCAACCTTCTACTAATGTTTGAGTAACATCGGTACTCACTGCCTATGAGTGCACACGGACACTACAATTCATGGACTCAGGATGCCCCGCATCCTGCGAACCCCTCAACTAGAAATTGGTGAGGCGGGTTTTCGTGCATGGCACCAAAGACTACTGTTTAATACTTGAAAGTGCACTATCTGTAGCAGCTTACCAAGACTAGGATAGTCCTACCTACTGCCCGAGGGAGGTAACCTGAAATTTGAGCTTTCGCTCAAATTTCAGGTTAACGTTTTGTCAAGTTATCGTTTTGTATGACACAAGCAATTATGGTCCTATCTGAATTGCCGTTTTGTGGGATGTACCGGAAGGTCATTAGAAAACAGAGAAAAAAATTAACGGAAGAGTTTAGGTGACCGCTTTATTTATAGTTGAAGTAGATAATATAACTTTGTTTAAAATTATGATGCAGCAATATACTTTTGGCTTAAAGCTCTGTGGGCTATATAAAAATAGTGACATTTGCATCGTGACGGTCCGGATCGACAGCAGCAATGAACACTTCACAGCGGGTGAGCGCGGGGCTCGTTCATTTAAATAGTGCTAATTTTGCATATTATTATAATATCGAGTCAACGCAGAGCGAACGACCCCAAACAGGTCAATAATTAGTCTACTGCAAACGGCGGGCGGGGCGGCTAGGAGCTGGGCATCTTGCAGAGGTGGCGCAGCTGCATGATCTTGATGTCGTCGGTGCCGAACTTGACGACGCCCTCCTGGTTCTCGATGGAGATGAGGTGGCCCACGGCCTCGCGGTCCTCGCCCGCGATGACCTTGACCTTGTCGCCCGACTGCGGCACCACGGGCTCCAGCAGGTGTGCGGGCACGGACAGCACGCGGTCGTCGTGCGGCAAGTACAGCGAGCACACGGCGCCCGCCAGGCCGCGCAGCACGCCCGCCTGCCCCGCCAGCGCGCCCAGCCCGCCCAGCGCCGCCTCGCCCAGCGACCGCACGCGCGCCTCCACCTCCGTCGTGTGCCAGTCCGCCGCCGGCGAGGCGCCCGCGCCGCCGCCCGCGCCCGCGCCCCCGCCCCCGCCCCCGCCCGGGCTGCGCGGGCTGTAGCCGGCCGGGCTGGGCGTGGCCAGGTAGCCGGCCGCGTACGCCGCGGGCGACGGCGACGGCCGGTAGGGGCTGTACGTGTGGTCCGAGCCGTACATGGTGCCCGGCGTCTGCGGCGTGAACGGCCCCGCCTGGCCGTAGGGCTGCTCGTAGGGCGCGGGCGCGTCGTTGTCGTCCAGGCCGTAGTCGAAGTCGGGCCCGCGCGCCGGCGTCGCGGCGGCGGCCGGGTCCCAGGCGCCGTGCGCCGGCGTGCGCCCGCCCTCGTGCGACGGCGTGGCCGAGCCGTAGTGCGGCGTGCGGCCGCCCACGTCGTAGATGGGCGTCGCCGAGCCGTGCATGGGCGTCTTGATGCCCGTGTCGCGGTACGTGGGCGTCTGCGCGCCCAGCGTGGGCGTGCGCGCCGGCGTGCGCGAGTAGAAAGACTCGGCGCCGCGGCCCGCGCCGCCGGCCGCGCCCGCGATGTGCCCGCGGTCCACGGAGATGGTCTGGCACGTCGAGTGCAGCTCCACGCGCGCCGTGTTGCCGTTGGCGTCCTTGACGATGCCCACGTTGCCCTTGTAGGGCCCGCCGGTGATCTTGATGGTCTGCCCGATGAGGTCCCGGTCGCGCGCGGCGGTGCCCCGGCCCGCGCCCCGGCCGCCGCGGCCGCGAGGGGTGCCCCCGCCCCCGCCCGCCCCGCCGCGGCCCGAGGGGTGCGCGGGGGACTGTATGCGCGGCGACATGAAGCCCATCGCGAGCGCCGTGGGCGCCGCCTTGTTGCCGCCGGCGAGCTGCAGGTGGCGCGTCTTGCACACGAAGATGCCGCCGTTGTCGAGGTACATGCGCGACTGCAGGAAGGCGAAGTTGCGGTACAGGTGCTTGATCTCGCCGTTGCGGCCGGCGTGCGGGCCGTCGATCACCTTGACGATGTCTCTCTTCTGAATCGTGTTCTGCTCCGAGTCGAGGGCCATCGTGAAGCGGTTCTCGCGCCGCTTCTGCAGCGCCTGCGGCTTGCACTCGATCACCTTGCCCTGCATGCCGAGCACGTGGAAGTTCTCCTTTTCGAGGCGCACGATGACGCCCACCGTCTGCGGGTCCAGCTGCACCATGTCGCCCCACTGGAACTGCCCCAGCGAGTCCACGCCGGTGGCCATGTCGGAGCACAGCTGCAGGTCGCGCGGGAGCACCTCCAGCTCGTGCATGGTGAGGTCGGACACGAGCACGACGCGGTGAGGCTCCACGCGCACGATCAAGCCGGTGTCGCCCTCGTACCGGCCGGCCAGGACCTTCACGTGGTCTCCTTGCTTGAAATACTTACGCAGCTCGTTGGGCTTGAACACGAGCGGGTCTTTCAGCGCATCGTGTTTGGGCATCACCGTGATCATGGACCCATCGATGGCGATGATCCTAGCCTGCAAATTGGCCAAGTCTCCGGAGCACACTTCCACATTGTCACCCATTGAGAACGAGTGAAGGCTCGTAGGATCGTCCTTAGCGGGCGCCGCCAGTTCGATGTCGATGCCCTCCGGCTGCTCCTCGAACCTTTCGAGTTCAGTCAGTGTGGGCTTCACGCCCTCCGCCAAGATGGCAGACATTGTGAAATTTTTATAAAGAAAGCCTTTGCGCGAGTATCTATTACCCTCAAAAATAAGAAAGTCACCATCTGAAGTCACCTCCCCACCGATGGCACGAATTGCCTCGGGGTCGAAAGGTTTCGCTGCAGGTCGTCTCTTCTTTTTCCTCTTTGCCGCTTCACTCTCACTCTGAACTGTTCTTAGCGCACCCCTAAGCCTCGTGTAGTCAATCCTAGGAAGTAATTTAAGGTGCACCTGGTTTTGAGCCAGGTCCACATAGTCCACTTGTGCTATATCATCTTTATATAAACCTCTTTTCAACCGCACCCACTGCTTGGGTTTCAACCCTGACTGTTCCTTGACCACCCTGAGGACATCGGTCATCTCCTTAATGGGTACCATGTCCTGCTTCCAAATACCCATCCTCAATGTACCTACATTATTAATTAGAGCTTTCACATGTGTTTGTTTGTAGGCCTCAATGTAGATATAGCCCTTTACTCCCTCTGGAGCCACCACAGATTTTATTTGAAATGGTTCCTCAGAAAATTGATACGCTATAAACTTTCTCATGAGAAGTAGCACTGTAGCTTTCTCTTCGCCTATTCTGCATTTGACCATCCATAAGTTAGGATCTTTAATGCCTGGGAGAAGTGTTTGCTGAGTGATTTCATCAGACATTTCCTCTCCACCTTCACCAAAATGCCTGAGAGGTGCTGATTCATCAGCATACTTATTTCTAAGGTATTCTTCAATTTCTTCCTCTTTTTGTGAGTCCCATAGATTCGTGCCTCTCCTTCTGCCTTCGATTTCCCTGGCCGTGGGTCCAATTTCGTCAACTTCATTACCAACGATGCCCATCTCTTGGGCACCTTCCTCCCATTCATCATCCTCGTCAACCTCATCATCCACCTGAAAAATGCAAATTATAGTTATACATATAACTTCACACCATTCCCAAAAGGGTCCCTGAAGGGATATGTGTAGAACTGTGTAGGTTGGACCTACACATCCACTTTCCCCAGAGATATATTTTAGGTGCCACCTTATGTCTATCTCTATTTGAATAATTTTATTGTGAAATACTATAAAAATTATAAAATAATTATTTTTCTGTCTAAAATCTGCTAATATCTAAGGCATCTGTAGGCCTTAAAAGAATTTGCACATTAATCTTAAAATTTTGAAAAAAATCTAAATCCTACCTCAGCTTCATCAATAATGAAACCGCCATAGCGGTTGTCCTTCTTTCGCTTTTTAATGCGTCTCTCTTCATCTTCATCTTCCTCATATTCTTCAGAGTCTACCAGGTCTTCGCCTTCTGGCTCCTGTTCATCCTGTAAAGAAATATTAAAACTCGATTAAATTTGTAAAAAGGTTCTAACTTCAACCAAATATAGTTGATTACAGGGAGGGTCGCTCGACTACTGATGCAGGTGTCGAACTTATTAGGAAAATTCTAGAGGCTTGGGAGGATTCAAAGGATGCTTTAGGTGTTTTTTGTGACCTATCCAAAGCCTTCGATTGTGTGCATCACGAAACATTGATCAGGAAGTTAGACCACTATGGTATAAGGAATTTAGCTCTTAACCTTATATCATCTTACTTAAGTAAACGAGTACAAAAAGTGTGTATACGTGGGGAACTATCTCCGGGGTGCCCAGTAGCTATGGGCGTTCCACAGGGTTCGATTCTCGGTCCATTTCTTTTTCTTATCTATATCAATGACCTACCTCACCTGGTAAATGATAAACATGATATTGTATTATTTGCTGATGATACTTCTTTACTATTTAAGATAGACCGACAGAAACATGACTTTGACGATGTAAATAATGCTCTCTCTGACGTGGTTCATTGGTTTAGTGCCAATAATTTGGTACTTAATGCTAGGAAAACGAAATGTATTACATTTACAATGCCTAATGTGAAAAAGGTTTTAACTACCCCTATAGTTATAAATACCGAGAAGTTGGATCTTGTGGATTCAACAGTCTTCCTTGGAGTCACATTGGATCACAAATTGCAATGGGGCCCCCACATTAATGGATTGGCGAATAGACTCAGCTCTGCAGCATTCGCAGTAAGAAAAATCAGACACTTGACTGATATCAACACAGCCCGTTTAGTTTATTTCGGCTATTTTCATAGTGTCATGTCTTACAGCATTCTTTTATGGGGTAATGCTGCAGACATTGGATCTATTTTTATGCTGCAGAAGCGGGCTATTCGTGCAATTTATAGCCTTAAGCCTCGGGATTCTCTCAGAGAATTATTCAAGGAAATTGACATATTGACCGTACCATGTCAATACATATTCAAAAATTTGTTATATGTTAGAAAGAATATTGAAAAATTTAAGAAAAATAGCGACTTGCATACTGTGAATACACGGAACAAAGATAAACTCCATGTTCCTACAGCTAGATTACACAAAACTAGGAACTCATTTGTCGGGCAGGGTATACGTTTTTTTAATAAGCTACCTCGGAAAATAATTGAATTACCTTTTGTAGAATTTAAAGCTGTCGTTAAAAGTAAATTAATTCAAAAGGCTTATTATAAAACATCAGATTATTTTAATGATGGCCAAGCATGGCAATGAATTGCTCCTCTTGTACAGAGTTTATATATGTAACTACCCCTACGTAAAAGGGAACAAATGTTAAAAAAGTAAACCGGGGAGTTTGTTTCGCCGTTTCTTCTCCTGGCAGGTATTTTTTCTTGGAAACGGTGGTAACTTTAGTCTATATTAAACGTGACGTTCAATAAGTGTTCCCTGTGTCCCTTATGTTGAATAAAATATTTTGATTTTGATTTTTGATTTTACAATAGCCAAATTTATAATGACAAAATCTTACATATGCTTAGTATTATGATTATCTTCATCCACCTTTTGGCCCACACTTCAGATACAATATATATAATATAATAATATAAAAAATACAATATGAATATGAAAAAGGCTGGTAAGAGGTCATTGATCATAATATTTCAAAGTTGTTACCTCCACATCTTCATCTCCAGAAGCTTCTTTAGCTTCATCATCTCTGTTTCGACTTCCATCAGAACCAGCTGAGCGGCTCCTGAAATACAAGCAAAAACAATGCGTGAGTACACAATGCCATATCGCAGAAAAGATACTATTAGGCCAAGATATACAGCAGTACTTTCGTCCTACGACCTTACCCTCTGAGTACTATAAGCACTAGATTTATGCTAGGACTTGCTAGGGCTTGTAACTCAAAAGCTCTATTTAACTAAGGTGTTTTACCTGAATCTTTAAATTTCGATAAAGTGATTATAAAAGTAGTTTAAGCAAGGTACTCACCTGGACCGAGACTTGGAGCGAGATCGAGACCTGGACCGTGATCTTGAGGGCGACCGCGAGGGACTGCGGCTGCCTGAGCGTGATCGCGATCGAGAGACCGAGCGAGAGCGCGCCGAGCGGTTTGACGCGGCGCTCCGCCTAGACCTGCGGGACGCCACGCTTCCAGCCTCCGACCCGCTACCAGATAAATTACTGGCCTCCGAGTCAGACATCCTAAGCTTTCCAGATTAGTTAAGGATTATGTTGCTTCTGACCCATTTACAACACAATTCTAGTGAACACACAGAACAGAGGACACAAACCATACGTCACTCGCGTTAATAATTAAAAAACTCTACCTGACATATGTCAGGTCAGCTAGATATTGACTGTGACAGACTGTGACATCAAATCATAGTGCTATATAGATAGATTATATGTAAGCCATAGACGGACAGAATGTAATGAAAGGTAAGGTTTTACTTCACTTTATTCCTTTCTTTAATAAATGTTCATAACACTAGAAGATAAGTAAAAGTAAGATTTGAATTTATCGCCGCCCACTTGATTACGATCAAGTGTACTGTTGTTTGAGCGCTAGAATACTAAAGTTACCATTGTGTTCTACCAATCTTGTTTATGCAATAATATCCTAACCAGTTTCTCACGGGGTAAGTAAGAGAGGTAGAGCGCTAGTTCTCTCTAGACTTGCATACCTCTTTTGCTTTTTTTCACATTCAATAGTCGGTTCCGGCACATAATATAAATATAATATAATATAATATAATAAAATATAATATTGTTATATAATATAAATAATAATAATAACATTCAATAGTCGGTTCATCGGTTCCGGCACATAATATATGTGGAATTAATCTCAGAATCAGTCTAGTCACAGCATAAATTGTGAGTTGTTAGGGTAGAAACGTGGTGTATACGATATCTGACATTTAGTAATTTTATGGACTATTAATACTAAATGGAACTCTATAAAAAAATTGAGAAAGGTACTTTACAAAGAAGCTGCGGGAAATGACAATTTATTGTCTCTGGTCTCCTATTTAAAAACTACAATATAGTTTTGTCTATTGATTCGTCGTTTCGTCCCACCGACCCATTAATGAGATTCGTCTGAAATTCAATTCTCTCAATTTGTTTTAAAATTGAGTGAATAAATCACCAAATAGCTTTTAACGAGGATAGAAGTAAATTGTTGCAATAATTCTAAGGGGTGACTTTGTTTGTACCCTGTCACGGAAGCCGATTGCGGAACCTCCTAGCTTTCGATTCGATCGAATTTTCTCACGTCTTAGAATAAACAATAGTGTAGTGTTGTTGCTCTGTAGTTCGATCGTATGTGTTTAAGTGAGTTCAATAGTGAGGAGTCGCCATGTACCAGTGAGGTAAAGTGAAGTGGTGAGGCGTCAGGGCGGCCAAGGGCTGACATGCTGGAGACGAGGTCGGCGCGCGCCGCTGACTCGGTGTGGGCGAGCAAGCCGCTGCCGGCGCCACACGCCATGGCCAACTCCAGGCACGGGAAGAATGCACAGGTACACCCTTCACTGGGGAACTCTCTGTAAATCATATGCCACTTTGTATGTAGACCTTCCATAAGGCTTTGCACATTCTTTGACGACCGTCTGGTCTAGTGGTTAGAGCTCCTGACTGCGAAACTTGAGGTCGCGGGTTCGAATCCCGCTGAGGGCAGATATTTGTGTGATGAACATGAATATTTGTACCTTAGTCTTGGATATCCTATGTATTTAAGTATATATATATATATATCTATATAAGTAAATGTATCGTTGTCTAGTTACCATAACACAAGCTTTGCTTAATTTGGGACTAGGTCAATTTGTGTGGAATTGTCCCAGGTATTTAGGCATTTATTTATTCTGCTTGCCACCACTGTTTATCTAGGATATGTTTAAAAGGGGTTTGTCCCCATTATTCTTCGGCTTTTAGCTAAGAGAGGTACATTGACAATAAGCATGACCAACCAAGCAATTCATCTATTTAATTACAAAAGAATAGGGCCTATGCATCTTACTGATGATATCAATTATATTTATTAAGTTTAACAATTCCTGCAAAATCCACATTAGATTTTTTGATAATTGTTTTGGGATATTATCTCTATAAAAACACAAAGCACAGTTTATACTATGGTATATTATATAACTAGTAAACATATGAAATTGTAGTTTTTTTATCCTTTGTTGCTAAGTTATTAACATACAGTAAAGCTTTGCACTCAGGAGCTCTCATCTCTAAGCTGGCTTAGTTTAGCTTAGGCGTACTGAGTATTATGGCCATCTGCCATAATATGTTGTTAGTAGTTAAAAGCAATAGTTGAAAGATTCACAATGTTTGTAATGTAATTACGTATGTTTTTAACTGATTTCATCAAATAATACTGCGCTAGCTCACTAGGTCATAATAAGTATATGTTATTCCACAAAATCTTAATCTCTCAGTTTAACATAACTATTAATGTTTTAAGATGGTATTGTATGATAGTGTTCATTTTTTATTACACAATAAATTTGAATATAAAATATGTTAATTGCACAAGTTAACTCAGAAAGTTCATTGACCTTGATTGTAAACATTAAATACCAAAGGTTGTTTGAAATCAGGCAATAAGGCCTTGGATAAAGCAATTGTAGGTGTGCACCTACATGAATACAATCCACTTGTGTGTTATATTAATGGATGTGATTGTGTGTTATGTAAATCCATTATAATAATATTATAAATGGATTTACTTTTATTTCTAAAAAAAGAAACTTTATTTGAATAATACATGTATTGTACTTAATTCAAATATATATTTTTTTATACAACAAGAGTGCTAAAAAAGCCTACGGTCCACCTGATGGGAAATGGTTACTGTAGCCTATTTATGCTCACAATACTCACAATACCAAAGTATCACTTGCGCATTACCACTCTTGTGTTCGGAAAGTTATAGTGCATCGGCACAATGCAACAATCCACCCCCCTCCCCAAGGAGCTCATTACTGGAACACAACACAATAAATTGTGTTATTTGGCTATGGCAGTCAGGCCACTAAATAAACTTGCTTCCTTTAAATGATTTATACTATTACTTATTTTTATTTATATTATTCACTAGATACAGTTCCCATTTCTTGCATTACATAATTTGATAAAATTTGTATATTCTATGAAACATACTCATTATAATTGTCATAAAGTACAATTAGATTGATAGGTATTCCTCAATGTTTTGTTGTGGGCCTTTACACATTGTCACTCACCTCTCTCTCTCTCACTCACTCACCTCACATACCTATTATGAATAAGATCTGCATCATAAATAATATACAAAAATATAGTCTTAGAACATTTTGATTTTATTGCCTTCTTTATTATTTTCTTATTTCTTCTTCTCTATTTCTTATATTAATGGAAATTATTATCCTGCAAATTTTATAACTGCAAAAGTTTGAGGATAGGAACAAAATCATGTTAGAATTACTGAATGGATGAAGTCAGGAAAAGAGATAGGTTTCCTTAGGTGGACTAACACATAGTTATGTTTTATTCTGCGAGTAGTTTATAATAGCTGTATGTGTGTTCCAGGATGACGTGTGCTACGTGGTGGCGAAGTACGACTATGCAGCGCAGGGCGCGCAGGAGCTGGACCTGCGCAAGAACGAGCGCTACTTGCTGCTCGACGACTCCAAGCACTGGTGGCGCGTGCAGAACGCGCGCTCGCAGTCGGGATATGTGCCCTCCAACTACGTCAAGAAGGAGAAGCCCTCACTCTTTGACAGGTTATTACATTCTAAATATGGTATCACAGTATCATTTTGAATATATGGCTTCACACTTTGTGGCACTGCCGCCCTGCCTGGTTGGCCATGCCCTGGTTGAAATAAATATACATATATTGCCTGAAGAACAAAATAGTGTTATGATAAGTCCTTCTCTTATAAATATTACAATCAACATGGCATATGGTATGAAAGCTGATGTGTGTCCATGTCAAGCAGGCATTTCATTTAATTGATACAGATTACTCAATTCAATAGAAAAAAAATGGTGTTGTTACATGGTAAATAATTTTGTTTAGATAATGTCACACAGTGCATAAAATTAATGTATCATAGTTACACTGTCATAATCTATTAATATGCATGAACCAGTAGGAAATTCTTAATTTCCTGTGTAAGCTTACAAAAATTGGCAGTATATACTGTAGAATAACTTCGTTGAGAATTATTCTGTGGCTGTACTATGAGTACCTGCTTTCTTACCCACTAAGCTCCTTCACACTAAGGACCGAGGTAGGTGCTTAGTGTGAATCATCTTCATAGCATCAACCATTTCTTATTGATGATCGCCAATGTGACGTATGCGAGGGAGACATGCGGGATAAGAGAGAAGTGCAGCGGCTGCGCATGACAACGGGTGGTGATCTAATTGCAGCATCAAGAAAAAGGTGAAGAAAGGGTCGGGGTCGAAGACGCTGCCGTCGAGCAACTCGCCCGTGCGCGGCGGCGGCTCGCCCGGCGCGGCGCGGCGCGCGTCGCCGGCCGAGGCGCTGGGCGCGGCCGTGGTCAAGTACAACTACCAGGCGCAGCAGCCCGACGAGCTCGCGCTCACCAAGGGCACGCGCATCCTCATCCTGGAGAAGAGCAACGACGGCTGGTGGCGCGGCCAGTACCAGGGCCACACGGGCTGGTCGGTACCTCCTCGCTACTACGCCCCTGCCTACTCCACTCCCGAAGGCTACCCCGTATCATAATCGATGCTAGAAAACTATATCTCATAAGAATTACAGAACATTATCTATATATCCTACCTTCGCGCCTTCCCACGAATATTAAAGTAGAAGAAGTAAACGCACAACCTCCGCTGCCGGTATTCACATAGATACTTTTACTTGCCAGTACTTGAGGTATTGTTAAGTGCAATAATTATGTCAATAAGTCAACAAATGTCGTAATTACTAGGTTTCCATCGAACTACACCAGCGAGGAAGGCGACAACGAGGACCCCGTCCACACATACGCGATGGCGGAAAACGTACTTGATATTGTGGTATGTATTACATGTTTATTGTGTTACCTTAAGTCTAGTCATTTATCAACATTGTGGTTTTCCCGGAAAACAACGTTACGAAATAGTTCAGTACGTTTTAACGGTTTTAAATTACATCATTTGATCCCAAGTCAATTTAATGATGATTGTAGTATCCTTATATTTAATCAAGAAGTCAGGACACCATATTAATTCAATTTGTTTATTTGATTATACCATGATTCATAGTAGAGGCGGGAACGTGTTAGTTAGCTCTTATCATTTATATAATATACGACAAGTTTCAACAATATACATATCTATTGAAATATCCAATCAAGTTTACTCACACAATTTACCGACACGTGATTTTGAGGCGGGAGGGTTTTTCCTCGTACCGTAAACATTGGGTGTTGGGGAGCAGGGTGTTAAACAGGCTAATGTCTTCATGACGGTCCATAAAGTAGCTCTAACCAAATGACAACATCATTAAAGGGTTTTATTGGTGTTTTTTAGAAATATAAAATTAATAAACGGTGAATATAATGACAACGTACATAGATTTTACACGTACAAGTATTTCGTTACAGCAGATTTTTATGCGATAAACTGATAACATGTTTTTTTTATTTTGTCCCATTTATTTAATTACAATATACTGCAACTGTTCCATCTTCTGGGACACCCTGTATATGTAAGCGGCGTAGGGTAAACTCGCAAACCGCGTTCCAGGTGGCGCTGTACTCGTTCACGTCCAACAACGAGCAGGAGCTGTCGTTCGAGAAGGGCGACCGGCTGGAGATCATCGAGCGGCCGCCCTCGGACCCCGAGTGGTTCCGCGCCCGCGACTCGCGCGGCCAGCTGGGCCTGGTGCCGCGCAACTACCTGCAGGAGCTCGCCGACTACCTCACGCAGCCCTACAGGTGCCCACTGATGCCTCTCGGAGGGGGGGGGAGGGTAGTCGCACGAGGGGGGTGTAACTTGTGTGTCTCGCAGCGAGGCGGGCGCGGGCGGGGGCGCGGGCGGGGGGCCGTCGCCGGGGGGCCGCGCCTGGTACTACGGGGCCATCACGCGCACGCACTGCGACGCGCTACTCAACCAGCACGGCCACGACGGGGACTTCCTCATCCGGGACTCGGAGACCAACGTGAGTGAGCAACGTGACCAACTGGAGTGGGCCGAGCAGGCTGGCTGCGGGGCCAAGCGCGTGCAGCTACGTGTGTGCGTGTGCAGGTGGGCGACTTCTCGGTGTCGCTGAAGGCGCCGGGCCGCAACAAGCACTTCCGCGTGCACGTGGCGGGCAGCCTGTACTGCATCGGCCAGCGCAAGTTCCCGGCGCTGGAGCAGCTGGTGGCGCACTACCAGCGCGCGCCCATCTACACCAACAAGCAGGGCGAGAAGCTCTACCTCGTGCGCCCGCTGCCGCGCCCCGACCCGCCCTGCTGAGCGGCTCCACTCCCCTCACTCCTCCACACTCCCCCCCCTGCTCCCACTGCTCCCGCTCCCACACCGCCCCTGCGGACGCTCATATCGCCCCGAATCCTCACTCGATCCTTGAGCGACCGAATACATCGTCCCATGTCGCGTACCATTTTCAAATTATGCAAAATGCTATGTCGCATGAACGACTAAATTAACAACGAAGAGTGCTACATTATTGATAGCTACGCACTGGGCACATTTAGTTTTCCATATAGGCCAATGTTCGTGATAAAAGTATTTTGTACCCCACCGAATGGTGATTTTATTCACTCAATACGGGGCTGTGGTATTGGGTACCTACCGATGTGAACCGAGCGCGATATTCGAGTGGCAGCGAATATCGCGCCAGCGTCCCATCCTGCTTATGTTTTATGATAACTGTTACTGTATCTTCCAAGCTATGCATTTGTCAATTCGAAAGCAAGTCATTCCAAGTATAACGTAACGTGAGGTAACGCAGCGGCCTTGGGGGGGGCTCCTACACTATTACCGTTCGAATGGGGCACGGGATCTCGTGGAAGCCTACGTATTCTTATGTCTAGTATAACGCGTTGATGCAACGCAGACATTTTATAATTATATATTATAATAACTTAATAAATATACAATAACAAACCAAAAATTGGCTTCTTCACCGCATCTCTTAGGTATCGATAAGAGCGTATCTCTATATCATATTGATTAGGTTAGTTGTGTAAGTTACGTAGTCTAATGCGGATATTGCGTTTGTTTATATATCTTATGCGTCATATTATAACGCGTAGTTAGCGTGTCGGTGCCCGCTGACTACGCCTCGCGCAGGATTGATATATGCGCCGACTTATATACATACATATTTACACAGAACATAACGGCGCTACTGTCGGCGTGATACCACATTCAGGGAGTTAAGCTCGTGACGCTATATGTATATCCACTTACATACTGAAATGCATATAAAGATGTGATGTTTGGCTATGTAAGTTATAATGTAAGTCATTCAGGGGATCGGAACGTGGAGGGAAGGGGGGGGGGGGGTGTTAACGTACCAATAAAGTCTGATTAGTGTGAGGTCGCGTACATTTGTAATGTGATCATACTTGCTACGTGTTCGACAACGAATTAGGTACCCCAGGCTGGAGGTGAGATACGGCGGTGGTTGTCTATGGATACACGAGGCGTGCAGGCGTTGTCTATAGAAGCCGCCGCCGAGGGCTCGATGTATCAACGGTTGGTTTCCACTGACGTGACTGTGGCTAGTCAATATACGCCGGCATCACAGGCGCTTCGCTTGTAGCTCTGTTCGCGCCGAGCCTTCGAGACACGCGAGCGCTCACTCGCACTGCAATATTATCCATTATGTACGTTGCCGACGTCTATTGACGCTGGCGGCGACTACTAAGCATTATAAATACAGGTTGTCCACGGATGAATGACCCAACTTCAATTAATCTAGTTTTTAATCTCGCGACGGGCGCTCGCGTGTTTTTATTAATACGAGGCTCGCGTCGCTGTGAACATTGTAATATTATATTAATAGTTGTGAGACACGAACAACGGCAGCTGATCTGTTGTCACATTATTCATAATTAATATATTAATTTTGTTGATAAGGATTATTACAACACGATATATAAATTGAAATGCGAATCACCTCAAGGATTTTTTTCGATATTTTTTTATAGTTTTATTAATTTTTATGTTTTCTGTACGGCGGGAACCGTCTTTTGTTTTCGTTGGTCGATATCTCAAACGTATATTTTTACTCATTAAGTTGAATGTCCAGGTCTAATGCGGGTTCCAAGTCAATCGTATAATGTACACGAGGCACTTCAATTACCACCTTATTTCGGTAAATCAGTAAAATTTATATCACCTCCAAATCTTCTTTAGACTCCATTACACTATTCAGATAAAATTACGGCGATTATTATATAAATGGACTTTGTGTGGAACTTTTATTTTTGTACACATTTTTTTTAAGAATTCACAGTGACAGTTGGCTTGGATGCATCAAGTAGTTTTGTATGATGAATTAGAGTATAAGGTTAGGGTGTAGTGACGGTGCACCAGTCAGTCGAGGGTGTTTTCCTATACTCTTGTGTACCACGCAGCTCTTCATATGTTGCTGGCTCGTGGGACACAAACGTACTATAAAGCTTAATTGAATATTATTTTTGTCCCTCAAGCCGGGTGGACGGACAGTAGAGGGCGCCACTTGTCGGTAATTTTACCAAATAACTGACAATCGTATCTTCCAGTGTTTGATTGCCAGCGCTTTGCCACATGTACTGTATATTCGGTATATTAGACTCGTCACAGTATACATTTTAATCTTTGGGTTCGTCGGATTACGTCCATGCTATGGGTTGGGTGGCGCTAGTTCGTATTTTTTTTGTAATATTACGTCATGTTTGGAAAACATTCTTGACGCGCATGTCCACACTGTAATTAGGTGTATGTGATAGCTTTGAGATATGACTTATTACCAAATAAGTGCACAATTAGTTAGCGCCTAAGAAATGAACTCGGAGAACATTAAATACTAATGCAATCAGGATAGTACTTCGCCATAATGTTAAATATATAGGTACGTGTGTGTCGGTCGGTCATATCTCAAATTGTAAAGATCGTAAGTTAATAGATCTTTTTGATGTATTTAATACGTTTTATACTCAGTAATTTAATTAGTGTTTAAATGCGAGGCAAACTCAACATGTAGAAAATTTATAGTAAAAAGAATATAGGGAAATTGCGACCGGAATGTAATTTAAATCGAATATGTAATTTTTACCGAGTTGAAAGTCTCGGCTAAGCTTGTTTTTTGCTTTGATGTCGATTGCGGTCTTCCTTAACTTGCGAAACATTAATTCAGCGCAAGTCCGTGGGAGAAGCGCGACAGGCGACCGTTGACATAATCGGAATGTACCTCGATACCTAGATAGTGCACTAACGTAACGTAATAATGCTTTACAGCCACCCGACATTGCCAAACGTTGGCCAGAATTAACGCTGACTTACATTCCTAATATCTTTTTCATAATATTTGCGTGTTTCAGGTACCAAAGTACCATTATAACAGTTGATGGACAAAGTATATACATATTTGTAATGATTTTTGATAGTATATTAACTAGGTATAGTATTATATGGAGTGATTCGGTTTTTTATTTTTATATTGCTCAAACTATATACCTACTATCTTATTTGTGTTTGTAACCAAGTGTTTGTTTGGTGTATTGTATATCCTCCAGTGTATCGAGCATGCATTGATTTGATACCGTTGTAAGTGCAGTGTATAATATTTAACATTATAATTTATTTATTAATTTGCGATGTGAGTTTTATTTATTTTACCCTAAATAGCAAATGGTTTAGGTTGCCGGGATAGATCCAGTGGTAGAGTGTGACTCGATGGAATGTAACAACTTAAAACAAACACAACCATGACAACCTTAGTAGCGGTAATCGATCTAATACTTATTTAATGTGCATCGTATTCATGCACCGGCGAATTGGTCGGTAAAATACATTGGCACTTCGTTATAAATGTTGTCACGACGAGACAAGCTCCTGCTACAACCCTGGGAGGATAGGAGATTCAAAGATCACCGTTCCAAAGTGAGTACGATGAAAATAAACATTGAACGGATATTACATTATGTATGGTCTGCAACGATGTGGACTAATTGCTGGTGCAGCGGTGGAGTAGATGGGTCAAGGTGCTTCATTAGAACATCTACATATTGATGTATACCTTCACGTGAACAACCAGACGGCGTTCAGCGATTGCAAGAGAGCTTAATGCTAATATTGCTGTCTCGCTTACTCGTATGTCAGGTAGGTACATTATTATTATGTTCATGATTGAATTTGTCTCGTGTGACGAATTGGCCAATTCAAGGGCCCCTTGATTATAATTTGCTACATACCCTGCGCCGTCTAAATCTGACAATGGATGTGTATTAATCACAAAGCCGTGGTTCGAGCAGTTGCCTGCGACACAAAGATCGCAAGTACGAATCCCGATTGTCCCAATGTGTTTTTCTGAACTTAACTTAACTGTACCTACTACAGTGAACGTACCCATACTACGTGACCTATTTTTGTAGTTTTTTCGACCCCTCCCTCCTGGGAGTTTAAAAAGCGCTAAACACTGCGCGCTACATTCGAATATAGGTTGAAAAAATACGAGATTTCTCTCAGTAAAATCGACTACGTGACGAAAACCTGAGCCACCCCCCCGCTCCTGTGACTGACCGTAGTATTTTAAAGACTCCCCTCCCCCCCCCCTAAACGGGTCACGTAGTATGGGTACGTTCCCTTAGCGACACTACAAGTTTTACGGTGAAGGAAAACATTGAGAGGAAACCTGCGTTCGATTAAGTAATTCAAAGGCGTATGTATAGCCGTGCTTGAGTAACGGCGACGGACTCGCCATCTGTCACGTTGGTACCTAAAATATATCTCTGGCGGAAAGTGGGTGTGTGGGTATTATTTATTTATTAAAACTTCCTGCAAAACATTTTGCTAAGGCGAACTTAATGCCTATGTATTTACCTATACACCTCTGCCTACCCCTTCGGGGACCCTTGTGGGAAAGCGTGAAGATATAGTCTATGCCTGATAGGAATGTAAGAATACCCTGGGGTAAGGTACCTATCAGAACTTTCATACCCACAAAAAGGTTATCGTTGTCAGTTTTAGGTACAGCTGTAACAACACTCATTCCGTCGGATATACTTAGGTACGAACGTGACAGACGGCGACTCCGCCATTTCTCAAGAACTGTGAATCTCTTGTTAAACGTATGCTGGGTCCTCATGTTTTCAGTCACCACTGGTTTTGCAACTTTTCTGTTGTAGGCGATTACTCGATACCCTGTTCCACCAGGTGCTTGTTTTAGCTCAATTAGTGTAGTGCCGAGGTTTCCCAGAGTACCCACGTGGTAACTGTTCGGTGTCAGGTCCACTCAGCATTACCAGCAATCGACGACAGTGCCCCGGCGGCGAGGCCGCACGTGGCTCTCAAGCTGAAGAAGTGCCAGCGAGAACTGGACAGGAAGAATAAGATCCAGAGCGACAACTACAGCTTGCTGCAGAGGCTCAATGCCATCATGAAGGTCAACCGCCTCGACAACCACTGGGCGAAGCCTTTGCCCAAGTAAGGAAGCTATCTGACGTACCTTTTGATACAGTGCTACTAGTGCTAGTGACCTTGACTGCGACGGTTCGATGGCCATTTATGATGACAAAATTTGTTAATTGTATAAACTTTCTTAAACTACACTCTACATCTACTTTAGGGTCAGTCAGTTGGGCTAGATGTCAAAAAATAAGGTATCATCAAAATTCACAGAACAGGAAGTATTTTCATTTGTAAGAAAACAAACTACCCGCAACGATTAATCGTTTCTTTAATTATCCTCAAGGTCGTGGTAATATTAAGCACACAATATATTGTTACAATGAGTTCTTCAGAGTCGTCAGCTGATCTATCGATGATTCGCAAATATTTAATATCAAAATGTGATAAGATTGCAAGCCTAATGTTCTCTCGGGTGTGTGTTCCTGCAGTATGGATTCCAGAACGTGGTAGACATTATTGCAGTTCTGGAGCACATACAAAACATATTTCCAGCTTCCAGCACAAAGTGGGCCTATTTTACGACGCGCGGTCGCTGCACGCCAGAGTGAGGGCGCGCTGCCTACCGGACGAGTCCTCAGAAGACTCTTGCTCCTACACAAATGCCAAATGTTACGCGTGCGAGATGAAAAAAGTAAGTACCTTAAAAATTACAACACATTTCAAATAACATTAAAATTTTGATGTACAAAATGTATTATATTCAAGACCGTAAAAAAGGTAGGAAGACAAGCCGTGGATAATAGACGTAAAATCTTAGTTTATTGCTTGTATACAGCGCTATACATAACCACCACGAGCTCGTGGCGCTGGTGTACTAGCCATGGTTGTATATAGCTCGACGTATATGATTATCAATTGTATGTACATTTAATTATATATAGCTAACAAAACATTGTCGTTTTACAGAAAAAATATAACTACAAGAGCTGCGAGTCGCCGCCATACCAAGACTCCCTGCCGTCCATCTACTCAAACTATTGAACGCGTACAGTATCATATTGTCACGTGTACTGAGAATAAAACATGTGTAATATTGGACAGAATTTATTAATATTATAGATACAAATGGGCTCAATGTCAGAACATAATTTGATCGACCGGGGCGCGTCCTCGCGGCCCGAGGGTCGCGGCGATGAAGTTACGATCCGAGTTAAAATGGAAACATAAATACTATGTTATCAAAAGCGTCGATCGGTAAGCGGGATACAGGCGCATACGTCACGTACGCGCTCAACGTTAAAGCTATCAACATGTCCATCGTCCACCTTACACGAAATCGAAAACAAACATTAAAACATCACAATGGAGTCGCGCCCCCGCGCCCGCCGCCCGCCCAAGGCCGCGGGGCGGCGGCGTTACATGCACTTTCGCTTACAAGAGGGCTAGGCTCGGTCGGGGATCCTCCGCAGGGGGCGGGCGGCTGCTAGGGCGGCTGCCGGGGCGGCGGCTGCGGCGGCGGCGGCTGCGACGGCGGCTGCAGCGGCGGCGGCGGCGGCTAGAAGCGGAAGGCGTCGTGCGGGGCGGCGGCGGGCGCCTCGAACTGGAAGCCCGCCTCGGCGGCCGCGGGCGCCAGCGACGCGTCCTCCTCCTGCGACACACACACACACACACACACACACATAACACATATTTTCTTTTGACAAGCATTTAGGTGGCCACTGCTTGCTTATCTATGTTGAAAACTATTGATGATTTGAAAAGAATCTAGACAACTCCAATGTTTATTGGAGATGCCTAGATAATACTAGAAGGTTACTAGAAGATTATAGTCAAGTAGCACTGCCCTTTGGCAGTGTTGTGTTCCTGCATTGAGTAATGTTTTGTTATGACATGTTGTGCTGGCAGAAAGGCTATGTATCACTTTAATATATAAGTTCAACAATGCTTGGGTGCTCGAGCTGATGCTGAGATGATGCCCCGGTTGAGAACACATTACAACAATTATATATCCTCACGCCTTCCCACAAGCGTCCCCGAAGGGTTAGGCAGAGGTGTATAGGTAATACCCACACACCCACTTTCCGCCAGAGGTATATTAGGTGCCAACGTGACAGATGGCGAGTCCATCGCCGTTACTCAAGCACGACTATACATACGCCCTTGAATTTCTTCTCAGACGTATGCAGGTTTCCTCTCGACGTTTCCCTTCAGCATACCATGAACTAATATGTGAGAATATAATCAAGAAGCTGACCTCTCCGGCGAAGTACTGCTCGATGATGTCGTAGGCCATCTTGTAGATCTCGACCTTCTCGTGGCTCTGCAGCGCCTCGATCTTGTCGATGCCACCGCACTCCTCGATCATGTTGGCCACCTGCTCCGCACTGTCGCCCGCCATCTTCAGCATGTTGCTGATGCCGTCCAGCACCACCTGTACCATACCATGACATGACATTATATACAATATCAATGTTACATGTCAGCTCATAGACTTATAATAGGATGTTATTATGTTAAAAACATGTTAGTTAGGATTATCAGAAAAATGAGTATATTTAGGAATATATGTCTAATGTCATTTAATAGTGAATAATATGAGGTAGGAAACAACCGCCATCATCAAAATAGCTGCTTTTATTCCTTCTTACATTTAAATTTAATCAACATATTCAACGAACCAAGCTACCGTAGTCCTACGACAAAAGCATGTGAGCATAATATGTTTAATTTATTTATACCACATGGGTGGCACACAAGCAAGCGGTCCGCCTATGGACGCTTGCTACCTAACACCAGGGGTATCACTTGCGCGTTGCCGACCCTACAGGAATCTTTTCAAACCCTTCTTGAAGAACTCCTTGCTGTACTATCCAGGGAAAACCTCAATTAATACCCTTGCGAAGCCGGGAGGGTTGCTAATGAGTACTATGAGAAGGTCCAATACTTACGTTGATAACTTGCGTGTCCTTGCAGCTGAGCAAGTTGCAGAATGGGGGGATGACGCCGCAATTGATGAGCGTGCCGACTTGCTCTTTGGTGCCGCTGATGCTCAGGTTGGACACGGCCCACGCGGCTTCCTTCTGTGTTTGGAACTCGCCCTGCACACATACAGACACATATATACAATACATGATCAAATTCAAAAGCAACTCTCCTTTAATACAATGTAATTTGACTTTAATATTTGCCACAATAGCTAGAGCGCATGTGTGCATGCCACTGTAATAAACAACAACAAATACTTTTTATATACTAAGTCATCATTGTGAATGATGACTTGATGAGACTACTAGTTATTGTACTCAGCCACTCTTTTATTCATTGTTAATAATTTTTGGGAAATTGTACTTTTTTGTGACATTCTAATAGGATCCTCACTTATTACACAACAAACGGTATAATATTGGGGTTTAATTGGAACTCCTTCCAGTACTGGTGAAATCAGCTTGGGGCTTCAACTGCAAGATAATAAATAGCGGTAGTAGTGACCTTGGTCAGGTTTTCCACAATCATAGGCAGGAGTCCCGCATCAATCACTGCTTGCACTTGGTGCTTGTTGCCCGCTGTGATGTTTGACAGGAACCACACTGCTTCTTTGCAGATCTTTTCTTTCTGTAATGCAACATTACATACATCCTCATACATAAATACTCCCTTTGTGCACACCGTTTATGTTACACACATTAACATGGTTAATATATAGGCCGAGCAAGGGTTGTACCAAAATCCTTCTTCTAGATAACCTTATGGCACTAAGGATGAAAGATTGTCAATATTTATTTTGATTATAATTATAGGAAGACTGGACAAGTAGACAAGGATTGACGAACTTGTTGGAGAATATATAAGAATAGATGACAATGCTTCAAAATATATGTACCTACAACAAACCACTCTTCATTTATAAATGTGCAGACTCATACTATGGAGTAAGTAGGTTTAATGTATAAATAAGAAAAGTATTATTGAATAAGATTTCAATATCAACCATCCACTGTAGACAACAATTAAAATGTACACTATTATTAATTCTATCATTTATAATGGTTTTCAACAATTTGGATGTTGTACATTCTGCAAGACAATTATAATTTTTTTAAATTAAAAATTACATAGCTACAAATACTGTAACACAAATTTTACTTCATAGATAAGTGTTAAATGGGCTAAGCCACGACACACAAGTGTTAGGACTCATGAGTAGTCTAATTATGTTTCACCAACTGCTTTTGTTATTAGAGAAACCATTATGGTATGGTTATCTTCCATTATAACAAAGTACACAGTGTTAACTGTCACTAACTTATCAATATATTTAATCTTGTGCCAGCAATGTATTGCTTTATTGGTGGACAAACTATTGTAATGTTATTCATTGTATAAATTGAATCTAGGTTAAACCAATCAACCATTCAGACATGGGAATGTCAATAGTTTTCACAAGAGCTTTACCTATGGCTACCACATGAGGGACTCAGTGTAATGACTTATATGTATGTTATTCTTCCCGACTGTACCAATGAGCTTTTCTGAACAGTGATTAGTCACACCACAGGCTTTACAGTGAAGGAAAACAGAGAGGAAACCTGCATACGTCTGAGAAGCAAATCCAAGGTGTATGTATATTCGTGCTTGAGTAACAGCGATGGACTCACCATCTGACACATTAGCACTTTATAAACCTCTGGCAGAAAGTGGGTGTATAGGTATTACCTATACACCTCTGCCCACCCCTTCGGGGACCCTTGTGGGAAGGTGTGAGGATATTACTATTTATGATTTTTATTCTTATGTTTGCACATGATCATACCTGATGTGTCAATAAGGCAGGGAAGTGTGAGAGTGCATCACAGTTGAGTACTATTTGTGTCTGCTCGTCAGTGCCAGTAACAATGTTGCCCACTGCTCGGAGGGCAGCTGTCTGTACTTTCACCTCCTTGTGTGACAGCAACGGGATCAGCTTGGGTACAATCCCAGAGTCAATTACCATTTGAATCTGTTCATTCCCACCATCAGTCAAATAGCTAATGGCCCACACTGTGTCTACTAATATCTGAAACATACAACACATTCATTTGAGCTGGACAAATGAAGTTATTTGCAAGGTATCTTCTTAGTAATATATATAATAATAATAATCTTATTAATAATAATCTTCTCTTAATAATAATCTTAGTACCTAAGCAAATCCTTGTCATGAGTATGTTATGATAACTTGACACTGAACTTCTGTAATAATATTATTAAACATATTGTATTCTTAACAAAACACTGTTAAATATGAGTAAGTAACAGTTGTTACTTTTCATTTATATATTCAGCAAGGGTCATTGCACTATGTTATCTCTTGTGACATATTTCCTTGCTGCATACAACCTCTATAGGTATATAAGTAGATTTGGTTGCTTAAACAATAATTTCAAACGGACAGAATAATCTTAACTGCAAATCACAACAACTGATAAAACAGAATATTCTGGATGTATCTAGACACAACTATGAATAACATCAATACTAAGAAAGTAGAATTTATAGATATACAACACTTAGTCATGAAATTACATATCACAATGTTGAAAGAGGATTTTGTTTTCAGGTGTATTTTGATAAACAACACATTCAGGTGTGACACCAAATAAGCAGGATATAGGAAGATAAGACAAACACGAAGAGTCCAATAATGTTGTCACAGGAGATGTCACCCAGGTGTGACTATATTGACTAACTATAAACATTATTTTATGTTTATAATATATTACTGATGGTTTATAACCTCTTGTAAGAACAATTGGTATCATTGTGCCCCATTAGACAGGCTACATGCAACAAATAGTAAAGGTAGTTTCAGCAGGATCACTAAATGTATGTACTCACATTAATGTCATTGTGCATGATGAGGAAGTTGAGCGCAGGCAGTATCTCCTGGATCGTCTTGACAGGAGGGGGTGGATCCTTACTCCGGCATAGGTTGACAATAACCCAAGTCACATTGCGCAAGAATGAGATGGGGATCTCGGGGTTAATGAAGCTTAAGAGTGGCGTTACCACACCTAGTTGTATCACAAAGTCTCGCAACACTGGCCCATCTCCTATAATATTACCAAGGGCCCAGACTGCCTGCTCACAGACATTCTCGTGTGGAGACATGAGCAACTGAAGGAACAGTGGTACGGCACCTGCGTGAACTACTTTATTTGTCTGTGCTGACGTGCCTGAGGCAATATTTGTTAAAGCCCACGCTGCCTCGAACTGCAGAGTTGGGTTGTCAGCTCGCGAAAGGCACTGAACGAGGATCGGGAGGATACCCGTGTGTATAAGTTCGTCAATGGGTGGGTTTTTATCGGATGACAAGAGTTTTCTGCACTGCTGCACGGACGCCAGTTGCACCTCCATGTTTTCCGAGTTAGCTGCATTCATCACCAGCTCCTTGAGGTCCGTCGACGCCAGTGTCCTCTCGATTTCATCCTCATCTGTGGAGTCGCTGATGGGTACATTACGGCGCTTTTGTAAGGTTTCGTCTCTTTTATTCTTTCTAAGTTCGACTGTCACTTCATTTCTTCTCCTGCGCATTTCCTAAAATCATCACAGAATGACCGGTTAATGCGCCGCTCATGATTTATGTAGCCACGAATACATTGCAACATATCAAATATCTATATTGTTATACTTACGTCGACATCTTTGCCTGTGTTCTTGAAAACATGCATGCGGTTCTTCGCTTGATCAGTCGCCATTTTATTTTTGTGCTCGCACGCAGGCCTCTTCAAACGTGGTAATTACACAATGAAACAAAGGATTAACATAAAACTATGTTTAAGAAAACTATTCGAACATATTTCATCGGCACCACAATCGATGCTGATACATTTAAACACTCTATTAAGCGGCGAATATTCTACAACACGAAACTTCTATCCGTTCGTCCGTTTCCTCCTCAAATTTCTTTCTTTTGCTTTGCTTTTTTATTTCCACAGACAAACTAGACTAACTTGACCATGGAGTTCATGCCAGATTACTAATGATGATGTCATATAAACTTAACGTTTCCTTATCTGTGCATACAACAAACAAGATAGTCAATACAAACAAGAATCGACTAAAACTTGTCAAGTTACCAAAAATATTTTGTAGTGTTACCTGTCAAAAAATAATATGCCGATCGATGTGTATTTTCATGTCTAGCAATTTATTTTGATATTGATGGATTTTCTTTCAATTGCGAAACTCGCACCTGCGTTGGAAAATTGTCGCTTCACGAAAATAAATAAATACATAATTTGGGGTGTTCAAATATTAAATAAAAAAGGGTCATCATGACTGTTTTACCAAAACCAAGCCTAGTGATTAAAAAGGTACCACTGCGCCCTGAGGATATATGTGACGAAGTGCGTATAAGTAATATTATTTTTTTTGGATTTGCTCTTAGTAGGTTTTCTATTTGTTGTTGGTATGTTTTCCATTTTGAGATTCGTGGAATAGAGTTAAATAATAAATTTGTGTTTTTTATTGCTGGATAGCCGCTCTTTTATATTTATATAATGTATAAAATTATTTTAAGTACCTAGTGCTTAAAATTATTTTCTATCATAGTAAAGGTCCGCTCAGGTCGTCCCTTTTCCATACGTAGCCTATCCCAATCCTGACCTAGTTGCCAATTAAAGATATCTGGCAACCGGGGTAGCGCATAAATCAACGGGTCAACAGATCAGTAATACTTATGGTAGGTATAGGTATGTACCAAAAAAGGTGTTGCCAACATGAACTGTTATGAATATTAGCGATTGACGGCGTTCTAGCAGTACTGTTCCGCGAAAATTGAGCTCGATGCAATTCTCACTTCTTATAACACGTATATTTCTACTAAGCTGCTGAAAGTAATTTAAAGGTTTTTAATGTTCTAAATACGTGTGTATAGTTTGCTTGGTTGTGGATAGCTCCGTTTGTGTGGTGTGGACATATGTATTCACTTTCCTTTAGTTTATAGTGTTTGAGTATTATCGGTACACACGCACACTACAATTAATAGGCTCGGCTCATACACCCCGCATCCCGCGACCCCCTCGAATAGAAATTAGTGGGGCGCATCTTAGTGGCACTATTCATAGATGAGGAATTAGAAGTTGCTGAGGTCAATAGATTTTTTTTATTAACAACAAAATTCATGGTTTTTCAATTAGAATTGTATCAGTGTTAGTTATCTAGTGCCTAAGCGCAGTTTTCTAACTGACGGTTGCTCGATTCAACGGTCACCCGTTTATCTGGAATAATAATCCGTCAAATATATGAATTTATTAAAGGTTGAAAAAAAATTACATGTAAAAAATCACTTTGGTAGTATAAAAGTAGGTTCGCGTCTGTTTACGTGAAAACCATTAGTACCTTATAGTAGTACTTTTCGTTCTATTTACGAAAAACGTAATTATCAACACCGAGCTCCTAGCAGGAACCTCCGAGGATTTGTTGTAGCTCGATTACGATGCCCTTAGGGAGGAGTACGTGCAGCTTAAGCGACTAGAACCTATATCGCCGGCACAGTGCCTCCCCTGGTTTTACCCAGAAACACATGTCATCAGATAAAGCTGTCAGTGCAGCTGGGCATTTACAATTTCCAAAAGTGTTATTCAATAGTGGCCTTTGACATCGAATGTATCACTTTAAATAAGCCCTGGAGCTTTTTTATATACCACCTCTTAAAAAAATGCCTGATGCTCCTGCGCCTGATGGTAAACGGTTACCGTCTATGGACGGTTGTAATGCCAGGGGTATAGGCGACCCTGTAGGAATCTTTTGATATCCTTGAAAAACTTCAAGCAGTACTCTCCAACATAAGCAAGTTTGCAGTTCTAATGCACTAGTGGCATCTAGGCCTGCCTGAATCAAAGTACACGACGGTAGAACAAGTCCCACATCCCCAATATTAGTTAAACTTTAACTATTATGTGACTCTGAATTGACAGCAGATAACCACGTTCAAATAATTGTAATGGTGGCAGGAGGCTGAGATTCAAGCGTACACTCCAAGCATCAAGACGCAGAAGCCTTTGGTATGTTCGTTGGTAGTGTTGCTGGCGGCGCTCCTCGCGGTGGGCATGGTGGCGATGATGTTTCTACGCCAAGGCAAAGGGGTCTACGAGGCCCGCTTCCAGGGCTTCTGCGCTGTTCCCGTGCCGCCTAAGGTAATCTTGTTAATATATATAAATTACGCGTCACGTTGTTTGTCCGCGATGGACTCCTAAAGTACTTGACGATTTTAATCAAATTTGCGCACCGTGTGCAGTTTGATCCAACTTGAAAAATAGGATAGCTTACATCACAATTGGACCCGATAGGTTGCGCTGCGATCGTCTTTCAGGAAGTTTAACTTTTTCACTCGGGCGAAGCTGGTCGGGACAGCTAGTAGTTATGCAAATACATATCATCACTCCTCACGGGACAGGTGAGGAGGATAGAGCACCCGTTCTAGTCGACTGTCAGTTGGAATCGTCAATTCATTTACTATGTATGTATGTACTTCATCACCACTGCAGGCAATTTACATTTTAAATTCGCGTGTGGCTTACTCGTAAAATACAGTTTATTAAATTAATAATAAACCGTTTAATTGCGTTGTTTTCGACCTAGCCTTTTTAATTTGCTAATTTATGACAACCTACTGTTGCTTAGAATATGATACGGCTTCACATGTCAGATTTTCAAACGTATATACGTTTGTTCTAGGTGTATTTTAACTATATATTTTATTCTCAAAAAAAAAACCGGCAATGTTCAAGAAATTATTAATACTTCTTTAATAAAAATTTTGTATGCTGTGATCTGTAATAGTGAAATAAGAATGATTGATTTTGTATGAAAGTGTATTTCTTGTTGGAGACCCTATACATAAATAAATAAAAATATGAAATTCCAATTACCCTAACGGAGTACCAGCGCCACTGTCATGTGGCCCATATCGTGTTTTCATATTCGACGCATCGCACTAGATTTGCACGTGCGTTCGTTTAGTTTGACCTCTATTGACTCCAACCTCTACGGACCCTCGAGTAATTGAGTTAAGTGCAGTTAACAGGGAATTAGAACTATGGGGTATCAAGTACCTATAGGAAGTCATTGGTGAAAGGTTTTCCGTTTAAGGTCCGTTACCTGTCTTCCCATTCTTCTTGCCATGATCAGCCAATCTCTATGCCATTAGACCTATTCAGTGTTCAATGGATCAAGGTATTTGAAAAGAAGTTCTCGGGTATTGTGAATATATCATCAAGATGAAGAAGACGAATAAAATAGCTTTAAATATAAGCCAAACTACAACACTATTAAAAGTGGTAATATGCACACTCTGTATTTATGTTTCAATTTCATTCCAGTCATTGTGACCTACATATGTGAGCAACTGGTCTATTTCCTGAGACACTACGTATAGGTACCCTAAAAGAAAACTGCAAATCTATCTGTACTAACATTGTACAGGAGTAATATATAAACTCATATACCATAAAATCGATTAAAAAAATACTTCACTTATGGAATACTAAATTATTCCGGAGTAACGTAAGCTTATCTTCACGCGTTCCCGAAAGTGTAAGCAGGTATGTGTAAGCGAATTCATCGCCGTTACTTTAGCACGACTATACATACGTCATTAAATGTCTATTCAAACGTATGCAGGTTACTTCTCGATGTTTCCCTTCTCTATAAAGCTCGAGGTCTGACTAATCAATGTACTTAAGTTTAGGTAAAAAACTTGGTACAGTGGCCTTCGAACATGCAATATTTGTGTTGCAGGCAACTACTCGAACCACTCGGTCACTACGGCTTTGTAACGTGAGCTTTATTTTATTTAAAAAATATAATTTATATGAATAATCGTATTTAACGCGGGCGGACCGTGGTACATGTCGTGTCTTATAAATTGTACATTTCCCAGAGCTACGCGCGGGACTCTCTTATGGTGAACGTCCTCCCCCTGACCTGGAGCGGGCAAGACGTGCAGATTTTCAGCACGTTTGATGACACCACCGGCGATGAGATGGTCAACTCTTTGCGCGAGGAGCTGGATATTGGAGATGTCATCGAGAAGATTACTGTCATCGACAATGGGCGCCGTGTCGACTTCGTACATGATTTTGATGTCAATGTCACCAGTGAGTAGCCTTTGATAACCACTTCTGTCACAACCTCCTGAAGACATTAACGTATGAAACATAATTCTTTGTTGAAATCCTTATCACGATATAGCACAATACGATTTGCGATTTAGAAATAACCTTACCTAGAGAAAGTAAGGTGGCCAAACCGTAGGTGTGCCCGCCAGCCGTCGTTACCTATAATAAATTCAGCTTCAGGCTACAAGTCCAAAGATTTTACGGTAACTGTAGTTTTATATTTTGTATGTAACGATCAATAAGTTTTCCTTATTACGTTGGATAAAAGTTTTTGATTTGATATTTATCTCTTTTCACATAGGTAGCATTTTTGTCGTTACGGGTTAGCTGCATAAGACACCTGTCTTTACGAGCACAGTGATGGCTTGTGTGTATTGGAAAACCTCGCAAAGTACAATACTGACATGCCTTTCTTCATGTTGACAATCACACCCTCGTTCGCGCCAGTTGCTTTGAGAACCTCTTCGTTGTAATATGATTACACGCACACTTTGAAAGGGAACATATCTCTGCATTTATGATTATTTCATGCTTCGTCTGAAATACGCTGTTATATAGCAACAGGTAGGTCGACTACACACATATCATCACGCCGAGTCCCTAACGGGGTAGGCAGAGAGTATAGAGCGCCAGTTCTCTCTAGAGTTACATACCTACCTCTTTCGCTTCGTCCACATTCATCGGTCCCTTCATACATGCTCGTCGGTTTCGAGTACGCTTGACGTTCCCGTCCTTGAGCGTCCGATCGATTTGATCTAGGTAGTTGGAACGTGGCCTTCTCTGCCTCTTCTTGCACACACTTTTGCTTTGTATATCTGTTTCGTCAATCTTTCTTCACTCATCCTTTCTATATGTCAATATAGACTAGACTATAACATGAGAATAACAAATGTCATTGGCTTATATGTGTGGCTATATTTTACATAGCACAATATGTGTAAAAATGTCTGTAACATACACAGGCATTGCGGACGACGAACGGTGCTTCACAATGGACTTGGAGCCAGAGGCTACCCTCGCCCCGTCCTTGTTTGCGGTGAGCCTGCAGAAGGGCGACCAGTTTGACGTGTCGCGGATCCGGAGCCAGATGCAAGCCACGATCCCTCCGCTGCCATCCTTTGACAGACTAGCGCGGGCCTTGCTGATACGCTGCGCTGGGAAACCCTTGTACGAGCTGATCACCAACTTCGCTACAATTAGTAAGTAGCAACATTTCTTGTTAAGGTTTGTGTAATGAGAAAGACGGGGAGGCTACAGGACTCTTAGCTTTCACCTAGTGAACCTATTTTGCGCAAATCATATGTTATAACTAAAGAAAAGCGTGTACTACACGTTTGCATTTGCCGATTGCAGCTTAAGGACTGCAACACTACGAAGTGTTTAGCTGTGAACCTGATCTAAGCCAAATTGATCAACGCCATTTGTCACGTTGGCACCTAAAATATATATCTGGCGGAAAGTGGGTGTGTGGGTACTACCTACACACCTCTGCCTACCCCATCGGGTATCCTTGTGGGAAGGCGTGAAGATATATGAAAGAGTATCCTAAGGAAAATCAGCAAAGCATTTATTGTATTAAAGTCCAAAAGTATAGTTGTTTCCTGCTATTTTCCAGAACGCAAGCGCTCTGTGGACGAGCCCGCCCACGACTACATCCAGTTCGCAGGCAAGCACATCCAGGAGATAGAGGTCAACAACCTGGCCGACATCCTGCAGTATGAGCAGAACTTGAACAACAAAACTGCCTAAGCTGATCGAGGCATGTTAGGATCGACCTGTGATTATGTGGTGTGAACAACCTTTACCTAGATAACGTTTAGGCTTAGAGGTACATTGTATGTTGCCGTAATGTCAATTTGACATATTAGATGTCAAATTGACAATTTATGATAGGTATCAAACACTACGCATTGTTGTACAGGTTTATAAAGGCATATATACATTTCTAAACGTGGTAGTTATATATTGCAACCTTTATCTCCCTCATTCCAACTAATGTTATGAATTCAATTGTCACTTATTTATAGCGTGATGAGAGCGAGGTTGCGCGTGTGGTTCTGTGTGTGGATGTGTGAGTTATATTATTGATAAGATTTGCTGTAAAACTATTTAGCAAATCAACGGATTGTTCACACTATATACATCCATTAGTCAAGTTCCCAGGCTTTAACATGACGCTATTGGTGATTATGCAAGAGTGCGAAAGAGACAGAGTATTTTACGTTCGTAAATCTAATTGAAGCTCTTTCGCACCGTTGAATAATTATGTCAATAAGACTTCATGGTAAGGAGTCTGGTTAGCTCTTAGTCTTTTAAGGTGTGGATATAGGAACTACCCCAATTAAATAATGTGATAATTATTTATGCTTGTCGGATCTTCTTTACATAGTCTAAAACAAAGCCGCGCCCCGTCGTCTGTACGCTTAGAGCTTTTAAACAACGCAATGGATTTTATATATAATGCGGTTGTCATCAATAGAATGATCTAGGCGGAAGGTTATAACATACTTTAATATTGTCCTAGTCGAGGAAGCGGAGCAGAATTCATATTTTAACTCGGGTGAAACCGAAACCGCGGGCTGTAGCTAGTTCATTGGGAATAAATTACCAGATATACCTATATTATTACTATAAATTTACCAGTCTTAGAGAGTTGGAAAGACTTAATACGTTCTGCTTATGGTTTCTTGGTATTATTTAATTACTGAACAATTGTGGCTGTGATGTATGATGAGACAAGATTGAAACTACATATATATTGGAAGGGAATAACTATGAGAGAGACTTATTCTTTTTATATACATGGGCCGTTTCAATATCCACATCCTGGTTTTAGTAATTAGTTTATTATTAGTCCAGTGGTATATAAGTGTATGTGCGTTTTAAAAATATAATTAAATGTCCTCTCCAGCATTGTTTTGCAGAAATAGTTTTAATGGTCTCTCACATTAAAAGCTGTTACGTTCTGCTTAATCAAAATATCAATACCTAAATAAATAGAAAGAACGAAATGAAGATATTTATTTATTTATTATCTGTATTGTTATAATCACTGCGTATTATAAAACAGTCCCACGTCGCGACTGCCTGTCTTTTTATTTTTTTTTATACCCCATGGGTGCGCCTGATGGTAAGCAGTTACCGCCGCCTATGGACGCTTGCAACATCAGGGGTATCACTCGCGCGTTGCCGACCCTGCGGGAATCTTTTTACACCCTTCTGTACGCTCTACTGCCTGTATTTGAGCTCTTAAACTACAGAATTCCTTCCAACAATACACAGTGTGATTTACGACAAAGGTGCATAATTTGGTGTGTGTAATTTCTTAATACATATAAATAAACGATGTCAAGTCGCCTGAGTGCTTTCATCGAAAACGCTGCCTTAATCTTTAAAATATAACAAAACGCGTGCGAAGCCGGAGCGGGACACTAGTTGCTAATATTTTAGTAGCCGTGCGGCAAAACTATATTTCTATCTATTTCAACTCTTGCAGTTCATGAATTAGTTACTATAACTTTAGTACCCTTAAATGCCAGTTTCGAGCGAAACAAGATCACTCACTAAAGCTTTTCGCAGTATATACCGCCATCTAGTGATATTTGCTGGCAACGTATTAAATGACTGCTACGTTGAGGTGCTGGGTTGTATAACCTTAAAAACTTGATGTGTTAATATTTAAGTAATAAAGTGAAAGATGCCGTGCTTGTGGGGAAGTTATTAATATTGAGACAAAATGTACAAAGCCCTAATCTACGGTGCCGTACCGTAAAAGCGACTGTAGATTACATATATTTACAGTACACACAGATGTGCCTTACTGTTTCGCAGTTATCCGATCGAGTATGGCTTACTTCTGGGAATCCTACATTACATTGTAAAATTAGATTCTACAGATAATTAATCGCGACTCTGTCACCTTTTGACTGTACCTGACTTCGCAAGGCAGCGAGAACCGCAAATGACAGGTATGGGTCTAATACCTCCCAGCTTTATTTCAAACTTCAGTAATGAAAAAGTTATTTATTACGTTCTTTATTATCAGTAACAAAATGTAATTACTCTTGAGTCACTATGACTCACACGGGACTACCTATGTATGTAAAGCATGGCATTACAAACTGCCAGACAAATAATGACAAACCCTTTCCTAGGATTTTCAAAGCGCATATATTAAGAGCAACGAAATACTATACGTAGTCCTGTATTGTATTCGGACAAACTGGCAGAATGTACGACGCGCGCTTTCTTCCATAGTTCTATTTTTGAATTTCATATAATACGCCCCGTCCCACCAGCGGCGGGCCATTCACGAACATGCACGCTATCGGCATTGTGCACGTCGTGAATGGCGGTCCTTCGATGTTCCACGTGAATTAACAATAACATAAGAGAATATCGACTTTCCTGAGGATTTATTATAAACAATAATGTTTTAAGATTTACTGGACTTCTCAACCTCATTTGTTTCTTTAGTTATAGGGTTTTCAACAAGAAATACACTTTGCATACTAAACAAACCGTAAAATAAAACATTCTAGATTTCAATTCCTCCTCTAATATAGTCATCAATATTCCATTAAGCTCCATATTATCTCAGTATAACGTACGTTTGTTGAGTACCAACTGTGATTACGCCAAGTAAGGCGGCTAATCCGCACAGATTCTTACCTACCGCATCGTTTTACATACTTACCTCAACGATACACACACTCCAACCACACCATCGGATCATTCCATTATAATTAATCTGTAATTACGATTCTACCGGATCCCTCTCTGTAGTTTGTTTGTTTGCTTACCCATGTGTGTTGTTAGTTACTATATGGGTGGTTAGAGAGGCAGCTCTCACACTGAAAACGAAGTAATACTTGTAATGAGCAATCATGATGATTCATGGTGTAGCAAGGCGGCGGACGACTTACGATTAGGCGCCACAATAGTAAACGATTATAAATTCTTTGTTAGAAGCACTAATTTATATCTGTGCCTAGATTATACAGATGTGGCACTTACAAATTTCTATTACATGATTGAGTGGCGGTCGACAAAGTTATCAGAGGGTTGCGATGTACATACGATATATCTTTACGCCTCCCCGCAAGGGTACTCTAAAGGGTAGGCAGAGGTGTTAGGTATTACCCACACACCAACTTTCCGCCGGATATATATTTAAGTTGCCAACGTGACAGATGGCGAGTCGAGAATTCCTTCTCAAACGTATGCAGGTTTCCTCTTGATGTTTTCCTTCCCCGTAAACTTCTTGGTGTAACAAATCACTGCACCAAAGTTCTGAAAAACTCTTTGATACAGCCGGGATTGTAACTTGCAATCTTAGTGTTGCAGATAATAACTCGAGCCACTCGGCCACCACGGCTTTTAATATACATATCATCACGATGTCCACAAGGACGTCACAAGTCCCTAACGGGGTAGGCAGAGAGTATAGCGCCCCAGTTCTCTCTAGACTTACATACCTCTTTCGCTTCGTCCACATTCATCAGTCTCTTCATACATGCTCGTCGGTTTCGAGTACTCTTAACGTTCCCGTCCTTGAGAGTCCGATCTATTTGATCCAGGTAGTTGGAACGTGGCCTTCCTCTGCCTCTTCTTGCACACTTTTGCTTTGTATATCTGTTTCGTCAATCTTTCTTCACTCATCCTTTCTATGTGTCCAAACCAACGTAACAGCTTTTAATATATTTGTGATAATATTGGTTATTGTGGTTCCGTTGCCAATTGTGCGAGCCGCCTTAGTTTGTGGAGTTCGCGAGCTTGGCATTAAGATATGCAAATGTTATTAGGAGAGTACGCGAGTAAGTATTATCTTTTAACTGGAGCAGCGATACGACAATGTTTTCCCGTTTATAAGCATTCGTTGTATCGAAGATTTTCCGATAAGGGATCTTTTACGGCGTACGCTGCTTAGTCGGTCTTTGAAATGGTAATTAAGGAGGTAATTTTAACTTTTAAAATTGACACTTTTATGCAAAATTAACAAAGTTATGTTTACTTTATTGATTGAAATCATGGCGTAACTACGAACTACAGACTACAGAACAAAGTAAATAGATTGTTTTTATACCACTAAGGTGACAATGATTACGCTCTATGGTAAACGGCTACCCCCAAAAGTTTGGCTTGCTCGTTGCCTACTTTTAAAGGCTATTATTATTTCGTAATATAGTATCAAGTGCTAGGTATAGTTATTAAGGCTAGCTCCTTATTAAAGACCGTTACTTGACTGTGGAAGATGCATAATTTAGAGCTCAAGCCCTTGGCAGGACAACGTAGGCCCCAGATTCCTACATCGGATTTGCATAACTTAAATCTGATTGGGTCACCCTTTGAAGGCTCGGTGTTTCCGAACGCAGCACAAATAGAGAGTAGGCAAAACGTTAGATCAATGTGTTTCTGAACTGTATATATATTTTCGCAAAATATTAGTTAGTTATATTTTTTTATTTAGATATTATAGTACCAGTACCAGTATTACATCTATACAAATAAATAAAAATGAAGTGTCTGTTTGTATTAAAATAACCGCTTTTTACTCAATACATAAGGCTGTATACACGGTACATATAGTAAATTTACATTTTAAAATTTTTTGACTGTCTGTTTGTTCCAACTACTCTCTGAAACGGCTAAAACGATTTGAACGGGACTTTCACTGGCAGATAGCTGATGTAATAAGGAATAACTTAGGCTTACTTTAATTGTAAGAAGTTAAATTCCACGCGGACGAAGTCGCGGGCACAGCTAGTGATGAGTAAATGTATGACCAGTTACTCCTTTTAAGCATATTTATGCCTGTACTAGGAGTATTGGCTCTTACTTAACCTAGAACTTCATAGCCCAGTTATGAATCTGCTGAGCCAGTTTTGTTAGAAAAACCATTCCGTACGTAATTTTAGTTTACGTAAGCTTGCCATCTTGAAACTTTATCTTCATAAATGCATGTCTGCTGTGACAACTTAAAGAATAGGATCTGTTATCCCCTTTATATACGCCTTCCCACAAGGGTCCCCGACGGGGTAGGCAGAGGTGTATAGGTAATACCCACACACCCACTTTCCGCCAGAGCTATTAGGTGCCAACGTGACAGATGGCGAGTCCATCGCCGTTACTCGAGCACGACTATACATACGCCTTTGAATTTCTTCTCAGACGTATGCAGGTTTCCTCTCGATGTTTTCCTTCACCGTAAAGCTCGTGGTGTGACTAATCACTGTACTTAAGTTCAGAAAAAGTCATTGGTACAGTCGGGATTCGAAAGGCAACTGCTCGAACCACTCGGCCACCACGGCTATTTATCCCCTTTATGAGGGTTTTATTTTTGTCTTTTGCTAACGGGATAGCGAGTAGGGAAGTAGGTATACCAGAGATATGGATACATATTGTTTAAGCCTATTTCCAAACACCCGTCGCGCGGCTTATTCTATTGCGTGCGTAATGTTTATAGATAGTGCCATCCACGAAGGTGCGCCCCACTATTCTTCCTTATAGCTTATAGTGTAAGTGTGCAAACTTCCACTTATGTTTGAGTATCATGGATACACACTGATTACCTATGAGAGCACACGCACACTTCAGTTAATAAGACGGATCATATTCGCAGCGATCCCTTCAAGTAGAAATAGGTGGGGCGCGTCTTCGTAGATGGCACTATCTATCCATTGCAATTGACTTTTTATTCACACGATCTTTTTCAGTTGGAGGACTTGTATCGAATGCTTTGTCTGGTCTGCCGATCCGATTTGAATATCTTAATCCGCCTGAGGCCCGCGGGACGACTGATCATATCTCCCCATGCATGAGGATCTACCTTTAAAATTTTCCTTGGGAAAGCTTGTATCTGTTTACCTTATGCGAACAAGATTACGTATATGTCTTTTTATGGACGCCTATTTTGTACGTAAAAACCTACGTTCCAAATTTGAATTTCGTATTAAGACGTTCCTTCCCGTCGGCTGCGTTGCAGAAGTGACAGCCATCTATGGCCGCTCGGGCATTGCCTATAGACGCGTGTCAATTCTTCACAGATCGCCAAACTAGCACACTTTCAATTACTTACTTTATTTAATCCCTCGAGGCTATTAGCTATTAAAATTTCACATATCAAATGTATTATGTAAAATAAAGCAAGTCAAACTGTGTGTTCATTATGAATGAACTGTTTACAAATACCAAAAACTATAAATAAATGTCACAAAGTCATTTGAAACACATGAAAATTTGAGTGCAAGAAGACCGACTTGTGTTTGTGCCATGATGTATATATATATAAACTGAGTTGTTTGGGTGTTTACACGGTTTTAAATGCTCGCATATGCTTGAAGAAATCACCCCCTAAGTTAAGGAATATATACATATTCTATATCCTCACGCCTTCCCACAAGGGCCCCAAAGGGGTAGGCAGAAGTGTATAGGTAGTACCCACACACCCACTTTCCGTTAGATACATTTTAGGTGCAGGCGTGACAAATGGCGAGTCCATCGCCGTTACTGAAGCAAAACTACACGCCTTTGAATTGCTTCTCAGACGTATGCAGCTTTCCTCTAGATATTTTCCTGCACCGTAAAGCTCGTGATGTGACTAATCACTGTAATTAATTTCAGAAAAACTCATTGGTTCAGTCGGGATTCAAACTTGCGATCTTTGTGTCGCAGGCAACTACTTGAACCACTGCACCACGGCTCTTAAATAATAAACATAATTATGTGTCTTATTAGGTCGCCAGCGTGTGTCACACTACGCCAGACTTGGCTCAACTATTTTAATCTAACTTGCGAGCCCTTTCGCCTTCTTTGTAAAATTCGCAACGAGTTTGCCTCTTGTTTAATGTTTCTTAATAAATACCTTCAAACAAACTCAGTTGCTACCAACCACTATACTCTTATTGCAAAGTAATAAAGATCACAATGCATTGTCTCGATGACCAGTAAACCGTTTACTGCCTAAAACTTGGGAGGTTTACGTTATTGAATTTGTTACTCGAAATAAGCTTCAAGACGATCCCTGTTTGTAGATATTAATGAAAGAATTTCATAATATCGCAGACAAATAACAGATTTTCCGGCGACTGAGCAATTACCTACTTGTGTTACTTGATTCTATGGTATTTCTTGGAATGTTTATGCCGAAATGGCTATCAAAGTTTAACCTCAAACTCATAGTGTGAAAATAAAATGATGGCATGTTATTTTGGTTTGGATAAATTAAAAGGATGAATCAAAATCAAATCAAAATCAAAATCAAAATATTTTATTCAACGTAAGGGACACAGGGAACACTTATTGAACGTCATATACTTAACAAAAACTAAAGTTGCCACTAATAAAAATATAATCCAAGTGTCTGAGAGGAGAGGCAGAGGAAGACCTCGTCTCAGCTACCTAGATAAATCGGTAGAATAATCAAGAATGTTAGAGTGGACCGTCAAGAGAACTCCATATCCGCGAGCGTATATCATGAGTGGCGCACTTATTTCTCTGCCTAGCCCGTTTAATAAAGGCACCTAATTGGGTCTTTGATTAGGTATGAAAACAAATGAGTATTCGTATGCGTCGGTTTTTTGAGCTTTAAGGGCAAACCTAGACTGTTACTTGGCGGATATATACATACGTATGTATATAGTTGGTTCTGAAATGTCAATGTAATAGTATGTAAGATGCCCCAGTTAGTAAACAAGGAGATCAGTATCAGGCTAACTAATCGCTGGCTGAGCGATCAACGCTCCGAGGCCATGTTCAAGTTGCTGTTATAAACGTCGCCCTGCTTTTTGTGGGTAACTCATTTGTAATAGAACCTTGTAATTAGTTTGTCAGGTAATAAACAGCCCTGTTGTTATGATAATTCATATATACTACTAGCTATGCCCCGCGGTTCCACGCGCGTACAATTTTATTTCATTGATAGTTTTTTCAACAAGCACACAAAAAATAACTTTGCTATATGAAGCCTAGACATTACTTGGTAAGAATATAGCTCTGTAATTAATAAAAAAGAAAATACTTATCTATCTAAGGCTAAAGGTTTATTTTATTTTTATCGGTCGTTTTGTAAATTACAATTACCCAAGGTAACCATATACGCGCAAGTTTTTCAATTAACAAGAAAAAGAGGATGAAATTTAAATTTGATCACAATCAAAATCTTCCTGAAGCCTTTCCTGTGCTTACAGTCTCGCAAAACTCGATAAAGAGTAGCCTTGTCTCTGAAAGATTGATTTCGTCGGGCCCGATAGAAAGCGCTGCATTGCTGTTAAAAAAAATTACACGGGTGCGAAGCCGTTCGAAACAGACATCATTTTGTTTATTATTATGTGCCATGGTTGCATCATTATATTTATCACACATACACCCACTGTTAAGACGACCGTATGGTCTAGTGGTTAGAGCTTCTGACTGCGAGACTTGAGGTCGCGGGTTCGAATCCCGCTGAGGGCAGATATTTGTGTGATGAACACGAATATTTGTACCCTAGTCTTGGATGCCCTATGTATTTTAGTATATATATATATCTATATAAGTAAATATATCGTTGTCTAGTTACCATAACTCAAGCTTTGTTTAATTTGGGACTAGGTCAATTTGTGTGGAATTGTCCCAGGTATTTATTTTAAGTCTAAATATATTACAATACTTTTTGGAAATCCTGTATACAGATTGTTTATCAATTACATTTATATCAATAACTTATATTATACATTTGTTCATTTTGTTTGATATTTAAACAAAATACAAATACATATTTATTGATAACGTAAATACATTTATATATAAATTATAATTACATACATACATACATATCATCACGCCAAGTCCCTAACGGGGTAGGCAGAGAGTATAGAGCGCCAGTTCTCTCTAGACTTACATACCTCTTTCGCTTCGACCACATTCATCAGTCTATTCATAAATGCTCGTCGGTTTCGAGTACTCTTAAATTATAATTAATACATTTATTTACAACTAAAAGTATAGACTATTATCGATCCTGAGCTGATCGCTCCGACAACTTGCCAGCCGGCTGTGTGATAATGTACGGGGATGATGTAAGTGACAATTTCAGAATTAGCGATGCGACATCCCACAACATCGGGCATGTTTAATATAGCGCGCAACTAACGCATGTATTTTCCAAGTGTTCAAGATGTTTACATTAGGTATTTAAAGTACGGAAAAGTAACACACAATCGTTTACCCAAGAGCACGTTATGTTATCTTGGAGCGGTCCCTTTGTTTGGACAAAGAGCCGCATTTAGCGTGCAAAAAATATGATTAGGTACACAATACGTCACGTTGTGCTTGAAATATGTAATCTCTGGAGGTATTCCGGCGAAATGGTGGCTGGTACCGTCTCGTGTCCATTGCCCGTTTGCGAGCAACATTATTTATAACTGTGGCCACTTGCGAGGGGCCCTCGCTCGTGTAAGCCTTTTCGGCCTCCCGTTGCAATGTGGGTTACATTGCAATGTTTTGCTTTTTACGGCTCTCTCAGAACATCATTAATTAAATTGTTACGTGACATAAATATTACATTATGTGATGTTACTTTTACACGCCTACATTCACGTATTTTTATGTAGCCATAGATATAACTGGACTAAAAGTGGCTACTTTTAGTCCAGTTTATTTCTAACACAGCTTTACGGTGGAGGAAAACATCGAGAGGAAACCTGGGGACGTTTGAGAAGAAATTCAAAGGCGTATGTATAGTTGTGCTTGAGTAACTGAGATGGATTCGCCACCTGTCACGTCGGCACCTAAAATATATCTCTAGCGGAATGTGGGTGTACCTATCCCTTCTAAATATAAGACATGACTGTTACTAACTAACAAATTCAATGGTGGATTCTTCGGAATTGGCAGCTCTTCTAAAGTCATGCAAATTATAGTTCCATATTCACATTACAAACTATCGCGATTTTAACCTGAGTCAACCCAAGACAGATACCATTAAATTCCGCAATGTACGTATATTATCGCATGCACCCAATACAATCTACTCGATCTTCAAGATCCTTATGAAGTTCGTAACAATTCAGTATCCATGCCACCGAGCAGAATTGGAGTCGTTTCCTTAAATTAGCAACCGTCAGCGCACATTTCCCGAATATGACCCGAGCACACCCCTTCCTCCAATAGCATTTTATTATTATGTGGTTGCCAGTTTATCTTGTTATTATTGAAGACATTCTATCAGTGACTACATATGTAACAGGACTATTGAGACTCCAAACATACATTGAACTATAGCCATTCTATCATATCAGATAGAACAGAACTATCATATCATCACGCCGAGTCCCTGACAGGGTAGGCAGAGAGTACAGACTAACTGTTATCTCTAGGCTAACGACCTCATTGGTTTTCTCTACATTAATCAGTCCCTTAAAACGCATTTATGATGGTTAGTAAGATAACTTTGATAATTGTATATAATCTATAGCCTTGTTTTATTGAAAACCTGCCAGCTCGGTACCTATTTATATACCTTTACGTTTGATAAGTTTATTGCTATATTGAATACAATATTGATTCGTACTGTAATTCTGTGAAATGATGTAATGAAATCTTTTGTAAATGATTTGTAATGTAGAACGAATCTTGACATTTCATTTCTATTCATAGCTAATTGTGACTTATTTATGGAATGAGCTTTTGTGTCTGTGATTTTGAAATCAAAGGAAAAATTTAAAATAAAATATTTTTTATTTTGTAGATTCTATCTCTAACTTTTACTCGACAATACTATTTATATACTTTATTTTAGGTGAATTCTTTGACATTTTTACCCATTTTTTTTTATTTAACAGGTTATTAAGTATTCATAATGATGTAAAAAAAATCCTTTTTTATTAATTTGCTATTCTATTCTCTCTGTCTACCCCATTAGGGACTCGGCGTGATGATAATTATGTATAACTATATACTAATTATTTACCGTTATTTGTAGATTACCCGGCATACCGAAATTAAAATAAAATTACATTTATCTAAATGGCTGTTAGTTAAATATACGATATAGATATAACTATATTATATTCAAATTTCAATACTTCGTTCATCAGATAATCGTTGGCAAAATATTTCTCGCAAGTAAACAGTGAACAATTGGGCGTTACAAGTTTATGAAGTGTGGAGCTACAATGATAGTAATTAAGAAAGTTGCCTAACAGCCATTTGGATAACTATTCACTTTGAATGTAATTTTACCGAGTAAGCAGACACAGTTGTGAGACACTTGTCTTATAACTTGAGTTCGGTTTAACTTTGAGCTATTCTGTATCTGTTGGTATTAACAAGGCGCACAGCTGGAGCGGGGGAAGAATTGTCTTTGTTAATAATGGCTTCGAATTGCGTAAAAATATATTGTGAATTTACAATGTTAGCATTTTTTTTCACTTTATCTTCGAGCCTTCCCAGGAGGTACTCCAATGGGGTAGGCGACTATGCATACGTCTTTAAATTTCGAAAACATCCAGCATCGAGCAAACAAACGGCGAGCTTTAGCTCGTGGTGTGACTAATCACTGTAGGTACTTAAGATCAGGAAAACTCATTGGTACAATTGGGTTGGGTACAGAAAACTCATTGGTACAACTACTCGAACAACTCGGCCACCAAGTTACGTAAGCATTAATGATTACAGATGAAATGATATCAAAAGAAAACTAAGTAGGTACTAAGTTCCAGCTTTCTAAAGCATCATAGGTTTATTACAAAACAAACAGCTTTAACACGAAGTGACCACACGAGTAATTCTTTATGCGAGAAGACTCGAATCCTGCCAATTTCAAAACAAAGGTAAATGGCTAATTAATTATCTTCGGTAAGTTAAATTGCTTCAAGATGTACTAAGGAAATGTGCTCTGGCTTACACTGTGGCTGTCGATAGTCTGGCAACAGTACACTTGAAGCAATCTGTTCAGTAAATACAGTTCTCCGTGTGTATACGCATGCGACATAACGTTGTCGTTTGCGTAAACATATAATCGTAAATCTATGTAAACAACAGGCCCTTGAGTTCGCCAAATTTACACACACGTATAATTAAAGTTTTGTACACTTAACAGTCAGATACCGTGCGTAATTAAATCGATGTTTGCGCACTTGTGTGCTACGGGCGGGGCTAGTGCACTGCTATTCTTATATGTACTTACTATTATGTAATGTTATTGTGTTAGACAATTGTGTTAGATTACTCGCCTGCAACGCAAAGGTTCGAACTCCAACTGTGCTTGTGAGTTCATTTTAAACTTATGTATAGTTATTAATCATACCACGAGCTCTTCGATGTAAAAACAGTAGAGCCGTGATGACTGAGTGGCTGGAGCAGTTACCTGCAACACAAAGATTTCAAGCTCGAATCCCGACTATACCAATAAATATAGCAATACGGGCTTTACGGTAAAGGAATACACAAGAGAGAGATGTAGCGACACCGGGGATAATTTCTGTTGCCAACGTGTCAGATGGCGAGACTGTCGCCGCATCTGAAAACAACTATACATATGTACGTGTTTGTATTACTCGACAGAATATTGAAGGATGTTTCACATCCACCCGAGTTTTCCTTCTGTATCCAGTTTTCCTGCCATCTTTTCATGTGACACATGAAGTAAAATCACTTGTAGCTCTAATGGGAAAGCGCTTAAATGGTATCTGGGAAGACACGGTTCCAAATGTCAGCTCGTAAATTTGAATTACTCCACTTGGATATATTTTCTGAAAGAATTTTCTTCAGAGAGATAGTTTTGTTGTTTGTAGGATGAATGGTATAATTATGATGTATGCTTTGATAACGGAGAGTCCCATTACTTTTGTTATGATAAGCGTTAAGGGCTATTTGCCAAACAGATTTTAACTTAGGCCGGCCACTGAACATAACTTCTTCGCTCCGTGATTTTACACATGAGCGGAATGGGCGCTTTCGGGTCGCCGCCTCTCTACTGACCTCCGCACGAGGACCGAGGCCCTACGCCCGATTGATACGTGATGTTCGCCCTTATTGCCAACCCTGGAAACAATGGGACCCTCGCTTATTCTATCAAACTTCACGTTTGGTATATAGAATTGTTGAGCCGTATCGAGTATTCGTATGTTTTTGATGTAGGGGTGAAAGTTTGTCAATTTTGCAAGGTTCAACGGGGATGGACTGTCCCGATAAGAATGCTTATGTATCTACACTCTGATTTGTGTTGAATTTTTATCAACTTAACTAATACACACTCACTCGGGATACCGTCTCAGATCTATCTGTTCTCGTTGTAGATTATTGCATCTGATGTTGTTAGTTACTAGCGTTTGTTTATAAATAATATCGTCTCGCCCTCTCAAAAGGGTCCCCTTGTGAGAGCTACCCCCAGGGGTAGGCATAGGTGCATAGAAAGCACCCATATACCCACTTTCAAGTGGGTTGTGGACAGACGACGCGTCCATCGCCATTACCCAAGCTCCATTAATATTATATGACATTGAATTTTTTCTCAAATATTTGCAGGTTTCCTCTCCATGTTTTCCTTCGCGGTAAAGCTCGTGGTGTGATTAATTACTTAAGTTCGGAAAAGCACATAGTAGAGTCGGGATTCGGAGTTGTAATATTTGTACTGCAGGCGACTGCTCAAACCACTCGGTAACCACGGCTCCACTGCTTTTTTAAATTACTAAAACTACTTTAAATTACTAAACTAGAGTGGCAAACAAGCATACGGCCCACCTGATGGGAAACGGTTACCGTAGCCTATTTACACTCACGATACCGAAGTATCACTTGCGCGTTGCCACTCTGTGTTCGGAGAGTTATACTGTGTTGGCTGCATAATGGGACTAATCCCTCTGCTGCCAACACAATATAACAATTTTCCCCCCTTCCCAAGGAGCTCATTACTGGAAACCTTATACACGTAGGAACACAACACAATAAATTGTGTTATTTGGCTACGGACTTGTATAAGGTGGAGGTCCTGCCCCAGTCGGGCAGCTCCAAATTCGAACGGGAAACCCGTTATGCCCTACCTCTCTTGAAGTCAGTATTGAATTAATTAATTATAATTGTGGCAGAGCGTATGTCGTACTACACGCTTAAATATTTTGTGGTTCCATTATTTATATAGGACAAAATGGCGGACCGTGAATTATTAGCTTTACATAGCCAATAGCGGTGTTGGTCGCAATGAACGCTTTCTCACGATAGGAATCAATAAATCAACAATAAAATGTAACCATTCAACAAAATAACAGCTCCTTCTATCTGTAGAACGAAAGGGATAACAAATTTCAAACAGTAAAGTTCTTGAATATTCAATTCGCTTGAAACTCAGCGCCGTAAACTAGCAAATACGAACGAATATTAAAACTTCACTGGAACTTCATAAGAGTTCGTATTAGGTATGGGAAAATATGGTGTCTCCTGATATTAAACTGTCGTACTCTGAGATATACTTATGCAGATCACATAGCTAGCTATTCCGGGTAAGTAACGCCGCACTTAATGTACTTACGGATTGCGGAATTGTTCGAACCGACGCCGACGCTTCACTTAGTTAAAGGGACAATTTTGCGGAACATATCAGATTTTATGACGTCATAAAATTTATTACGAAATGTTATTGGAATCATGTCACATGTTACCGCGGCTGCCGGCGCTGTGTTATACAGTACTCGGGTTACATTGGCTAGCGGTGATCTTAAAATCCATACTAGTATAATAAGAAGAAGAATGTTTTGGTTACTAACAAAGCTACTCGTGAACTACTCGATTAAAAAAAAAATCTCTCTCTAGATAAGATAGTCCACTTAAAGAGAAAGACTATAGTAACATCACGCTACAACCAAAGGCGCGAGGCATCGATGAAAAATGTTGCAAAAACAAAATTTATAATAATAAAATGTAATTACAAGATGCACGGAGTACATTGGATTAGGTTACACATTTGCGATCGGCTTATTTTAGGCTTCTGCGCCTGAGCTAGGCTTAGCCTGTATTTCAGGACACAGAGCTCTCCAAATGTATGTTTTATTATTATGCAGGGCACCGCTAGCTAGTTATAAGCTGAGAAAAAAAATTTATACATTATTAAGATCCATATATATTAGGTACATCTACAAAAGTAGGCGCTGGGGTTCTTCCCTGCATTCGCTGTGAAAACTAAGCGGGATAAAAAAAAAATTGATTTACAAGTCTTTAGTACCTATAGTATTGCTTCTAGCTATCGTCGTTTGCGTCGGGTAGCTGGAATATTATCACTAGTTAGTAGTTACATATTGTGTAACTTGGATTCGTTTCCTAAGTTCCATTTCTATCGCGCCGTATTTATGACAGTGTTAAGTAAAACCCGCCTGATAGACATTCATAGTGGTATTCATGAACGAATAGCTTCTAACAGCTTATATTCCGGTATTCATACGGATGTCACATTCAAGAAGTGGCGGAGCGTTGGCGGCGCTCCATAACTGCGCCCTGAGGAGAAATACCCTTTCCTAACTACCTGCCGCGGTCAATATTCTACTCGTAGCTCCATGTAGGAATTGCGTACGAGTTCCTGATTTCAATGTAATGTTAATATACATATTTCTTCAGTATGGACGTAATGATGTAACAGAAAGCGTCCCGACGGGTTAGGCAGAGGGTGTTAGTAGTATCCACACAACCACTACTCGCCGCAGATATATTTTAGATGCTAACGTGACAGATGGTGAGTCCATCGCCGTTGCTCAAGCACGACTATAACATAACTTTGATTGAATTTCTTTTCAAACGTATGCAGGTTTACTCTCAATGTTTTCCTTCACTGAAAACTGTGACTGTAGGTACCGTACCGACTGTAAGTTCAGAAAAGCTCATTTCTACAGTCTAGATTTGAATTTTCAATCTTTCGTGTTCTAGGCAACTTACTCGATCCACTAGGCTGCCACGCTCTAACATTAGACGCATTATAATATCGTGGATTCATGATGTTATAATGCGCATTTGCAATGTGATTTGTCTAATGCACGGAGTCTGTTTGAAGCGTAGTGCAGTAAAGGCAGCGATGTGTGTTGGTGCATTGTTGATTCCGGAGACAAAACCTCAGGAGGATGGCCCGCGCCGCGCCGCTGTAACGGTCCGACTAGGAAGCATAAAAATAATTTATATGTCGCTCGTTGCCGTTCCACTACTAACCAGGTGCGTCTTGTTTGGTTATAATATCATTTGGGACGGACCAGAATTTGTTGCATAAATACTCAATAAGCGATTTCAGATGCTAGTAGACATTGGAACAGTTGTCGTGATATACAATTTTATCGTACTATTATAATACCTTGGGACAAATTTTACTAACTGAGTCTCAAACAACGTGAACATTGTATTGAAAGAGACCACCAACCGATTGGTCTCGACTTAATGTAATCCACTTCAACCCCACTAAGACACAAGTCTGCGCGTATAATGCTGTGGCTCCACAATTCCAGAAACGTATCCTGAACATCTCGGAGATAATTGAGATCATTGGAATTGACCTTTCTAGCGACGTTCAGTACGTGGTCATTTAGAGAAAGGCTAAGCTGACGTCCAGGAAGCTCGGTGTACTCAACAGAGCTAATCAGTACTTCATTTCAAGACTTCAAAGACAAGGTTCAGTGCAGGGTCGGTAGTGCGCGAGTGATGCCCCTGGTGTCGCAAGCGTTCATAGGCGGAGGTAATCGCTTACCGTCAGGCTGTCCGCATGCTTATTGGCCTATTTACACATACATATACATACTATAATTCTATTACATACATACATATCATCACGCCAAGTCCCTAACGGGGTAGGCAGAGAGTATAGAGCGCCAGTTCTCTCTAGACTTACATACCTCTTTCGCTTCGTCCACACTCATCAGTCTCTTCATACATGCTCGTCGGTTTCGAGTACTCTTAACGTTCCCGTCCTTCAGACTCCGATCTATTTGATCCAGGTAGTTGGAACGTGGCCTTCCTCTGCCTCTTCTTGCACATACTTTTGCTTTGTATATCTGTTTCGTCAATCTTTCTTCACTCATCCTTTCTATGTGTCCAAACCAACGTAACATGCCTTTCTTCATCTTTACAATCACGCCCTCATTCATGCCAGTAATTCTATTAAGGTAAGGTAAAGTATGGTAAGGTGAGGTGAGGTTCCTAAGGTATAATTAACACATTCGTGCTCCTCACGCAAATATATACAATATGGTTATATATGTATAAGTTTTATTTATACCACTATACATCGAGGTCTTTGGCTCTTTATCGAATTGCATCGGTAAAATTTTTCGATACAGAAAATAAAATACACTTTGTAAATGAGCTATCGAAACAATTCATATTATACATTACATTAATAAATACTATACGAGTTGGGACCAAACAGAGCTTACACGAAACAAGCTCAACCCTTGTTCCGCTTCGCACAGTACTAACAAAGACAACGTGTGGCCATAATGCGCCATATAACACATAACATAACAGATAGATAAATAACATAACTGCTATCCAGCAGTTAGTTACTATTATAATGTAGACGGCTTATAAAGCAAAAGGCAGTCACGTGATAATACGAATTAACAAATTGATCTATGTCAAATGTTAGCACATGTCGATCTTACATATTAAGATCTTCTGTCGTATTTGTAGTTTCAATACATACCATCATGCCGTACATTACAACATACAGTCGGCCTTTTCTCTTGACCTACAGGCCTATCGCTTCATGCAAACCCTTATTCTGAAACTGTAATTAGTAAACTAGAATTTTGTGATTATGAAATGCTTTTTAATAGTTATATTACGTGTCTATGCTAGCAAAATGGTCAATATTTTATATATATATATATATATACATATATAAAATATATATATATATATATATATATATATAAATAAATATATATAAATAATATAATAATAATATATATCCTCACGCCTTCCCACAAGGGTCCCCGAAGGGGTAGGCAGAGGTGTATAGGTAATACCCACACACCCACTTTCCGCCAGAGGTATATTAGGTGCCAACGTGGCAGATGGGGAGTCCATCGCCGTTACTCAAGCACGACTGTACATACGCCTTTGAATTTCTTCTCAGACGTATGCAGGTTTCCTCTCGATGTTTTCCTTCACCGTAAAGCTCGTGGTGTAACTAATCACTGTACTTAGA
>JACCPG010001328.1:0-51621 GCA_016069955.1 Drepana arcuata
GGCGAGTCCATCGCCGTTACTCAAGCACGACTATACATACGCCTTTTTGAATTTCTTCTCAGACGTATGCAGGTTTCCTCTCGATGTTTTCCTTCAACGTAAAGCTCGTGGTGTGACTAATCACTGTACTTAAGTTTTTAGAAAAACTCATTGGTACAGTCGGGATTCGAACTGGCAATCTTTGTGTTGCAGGCGTCTACTCGCACCACCGCGGCTCCATAATATATTATAATATAAATTTCTGTTTCATCTAAAATATACAGATGTGACTTAAATATCACCCTCGTATGGCAAACGGGACGTGTTCACCAGAGAGGCCGCATTGGAAAATTAATCCTCTTAAATGCCCTCACTACGTGTTTGATTGTGTAAATTCGAATTGGTGAGATGTATAGTGAATATTACGTGAGAAATAGGATACAGTTTTTTTGGTTTACCACTTTGGTGGCACTTAAGCATACAGGTTTTCCGAAGATAAGCGGTTACCATCGCCTATGTGTGTTTGCATAATGACATACATATATTGCTCGCGTTTTGCCGACCCAGAAATCTTTTCACACCGTTCTTGAAAACTCCTTGTTGTACTCTGATGACTTATAAGAGGTGCGCAAGACTGATGCTGAATGATACTGACAGGATTTGAAGCAGTAGGTTCATTATAATAAATAAAGAATACCTTGGGACAATTCCACAAAAAATTATATATATATATCCTCACGCCTTCCCACAAGGGTCCCCGAAGGGGTAGGCAGAGATGTATAGGTAATACCCACACACCCACTTTCCGCTAGAGGTATATTAGGTGCCAACGTGACAGATGGCGAGTCCATCGCCGTTACTCAAGCACGACTATACATACGCCTTTTTGAATTTCTTCTCAGACGTATGCAGGTTTCCTCTCGATGTTTTCCTTCACCGTAAAGCTCGTGGTGTGACTAATCACCGTACTTAAGTTTTTAGAAAAACTCATTGGTACAGTCGGGATTCGAACTTGCGACCTTTGCGTCGCAGGCAACTGCTCCAAAAAATTATATAGTAACAAGTTAAGAAAAACTTGTGTTATGGTATCTAGACAACGATATAGTTACTAACGTAGATGTACACAGACCTAAGTTACATAGAACATCCAAGACTAAGATACAATACTCGCGTTCGTCACACAAATATCTGCCCTAATCGAACCTACGACCTATAGTTTCGCCGCCAGGAGTTCTAACCACCAGACCAGACGGCCATCAATAATTATGTAAGTAAAATTTGCCTTGAATTCGACTCGATCCGATTTGTACTTCGAGTTTGGTACCCATAGTAAGGACCAAGACGAGAGTTGGAACAATATAATTCAAATTAGACATGCTTTTATACTTTCCGGGTCTATCCAAGCGCTTCCGTGAAACAATTAATTAGATTATTTGCCGTATTTCCATTTCGTCCGTAGGATGCGTGTTCACGTCCGTGACGATAGATGTCACCTCTTGTGATTTTAAAACACTAGTACGGAGTGTATTACGTACATACATAGGTAAATACAGGTGTGTAGAAAACAGGACATGACATGACTAAAATATATGAAAAAGATCAATGAAAGAAATCATCAGCATCATCATCAGCATCATCATCATCATCATCATATATATTATTATCACGCCAAGTCCCTAACGGGGTAGGTAGATATTATACGTAGAGCGACAGTTCTTTCTAGACTTACATACATACCTCTTTCCTTTCGCTTCGTCCACATTCATCAGTCTCTTCATACATGCTCTGATGCTCGTCGGTTTCGAGACCTCTTGACATTCCTGTCCTTGAGTGAACGTGATAATAGAACGATTATTTAGGAAATAGTAAGGTCACAAAATATGCGATAGTGCCTGCAGCAGACGTAAACTGAGTTGCAGACATTAATATATCCCCGTATAGGAACGTACACATGACAGATCCTATATTCAAATAGTTGTGTGTGTACGTGTGTTATAAACGACGGCCGTCTGCTCTAGTGGTTAGAGCCCCTGACTGCGACTACCTCTTCGTAGCGCTCTGTGGGAAGGCTTGTAGATATACGTATTATTATTATAGAAATTACCATATTGACATTGACAATAATAATAATATATGATAAATAATATATCCTCACGCCTTCCCACAAGGGTCACCGAAGGGGTAAGCAGAGGTGTATAGGTGTACTGGCGGAAAGTGGGTGTGAGTGGGTGTGGGTATTAGGTGCCAACGTGACAGATGGCGAGTCCATCGCCGTTACTCCAGCACGACTATACATACGCCTTTGAATTTCTTCTCAGACGTATGCAGGTTTCCTCTCGATGTTTTCCTTCACCGTAAAGCTCGTGGTGTGACTAATCACTGTACTTACTTACTGCACTTGACAATAATAGCATTATAGTTTCACCCATCAAACGTATAGTTCAAAAAGATTTTAATAGCGGCAATTCCTTTGATCCAACCGAGCGATCTCTGAAACCTGATGACCAGGAAGAGAGCTTATAGCGATGATAACAGAACATTTTTAAGGTTTGCCTCCTAATGGCACTTTGAAAGTATCCCTCAAAATTTACTCAGCGTCTTTGTCCTACCTTCTTTGTTGTTAAACAATTTTGTTTCGACAAAGTATGCTCTAACAATAATAATTTTATCTTTCATGACACTTTAAAACAATTTAAATCGAACGTACTGAAATCTTTTCACCCTTAAACATCCAATTTAAACCTAATATGGAATTGATACTTACATACAAATAAAGAATTAAAAACCAGATATACTTAATTAATCTAAAGCATTTATTTAGAGAATAATGAAAGTGGACGAAGCGAAAGAAGTATGTAAGGATCGTAGCAAGTGGAAAGAAGTGGTCTCTGCCTACCCCTACGGGAAAGTATATATATGTATGTATGTATTTATTTACAATAACAACAATTAACAATATTTACAAAGAACAGGTGAAACTAACTACTTACAGATAAAATATTTGTCCCAAATCGGTATCCCGAGGCAACGTGCCAAGAAGACTAGCAGCATTGCCACGCTGGATAGCAATGCTGATTCTCTGAGCGACATATGTTCCAGCCTGTCACGAGAGGTCTCGACTAGACGGCGCGAGACCTCTTTAAGACTTAATTAAGTCTTGTTGGTCTAATATACAAACCAAATATAGATATACTATAATTGGTTTGTATATTAGACCTATTTGTGTGGCAATTTTTATTGAAGAAGAAGGAAGAAGCCGTGGTGGCCGAGTGGTTCGAGCAGTTACCTGCGACGCAAAGGTCGCAAGTTCGAATCCCGACTGTACCAATGAGTTTTTTCTGAACTTAAGTACAGTGATTAGTCACACCACGAGCTTTACGGTGAAGGAAAACATCGAGAGGAAACCTGCATATACGTCTGAGAAGAAATTCAAAGGCGTATGTATAGTCGTGCTTGAGTAACGGCGATGGACTCGCCATCTGTCACGTTGGCACCTAATATACCTCTGGCGGAAAGTGGGTGTGTGGGTATTTATTACCTATACACCTCTGCCTACCCCTTCGGGGACCCTTGTGGAAAGGCGTGAGGATATATTATATTATTATAAAATAAAATCAAATTAAATAGTTTTTGACTTAAAAGGACGCAAAAATTACTCTCAAAATATATAGTTATTTTTGTCTGGTATTTTTATAGTTACATACAAAAATATGTTTCGTATTATGCCTAGGTCCAGTAGGCTGGCAAAGAGAGTAGATCTGCAATTGCCATAATTATTCATCTCTTCTTACATGCAAAGTTCCAGCTGAATTTTAAAATTCTTCGGCTTTAAATATACCTTTCTTATGGATTCAACTTCTTTATATACCGCCATTTTCGCAAACTAGCGGCTCGTTTGGTAGTCGGCGGTTATTCAATAGAAAGAAGGTTGAGAAAACTGTAACGCCTTGGGAAAAAATCTAGAAGCAGATCAATTGGATCGGACATTCCATCGAGATAACCTTCTCAAAACATGTATGACAAGTCCAAACGAGAGGAGAACCAAGGGAAAGCTGTTTATAAGTCTAGAGAGACTACTTTCTCTGCCTACACTGTGATGAATTAAGTGTATGTTATCTTTGTTTTGCCGGCAACTTTTCAAGCCTCTCGGAAACCAGTTTTTATAAAAGGAAAATACATAGATACATATCATCACGCCAAGTCTCTAACGGGGTTAGCAGAGAGTATAGAGCGCCAGTTCTCTCTAGACTTACATACCTCTTTCGCTTCGTCCACATTCATCAGTCTCTTCATACATGCTCGTCGGTTTCGAGTACTCTTAACGTTCCCGTCCTTGAGAGTCCGATCGATTTGATCAGGTAGTTGGAACGTGGCCTTCCTCTGCCTCTTCTTGCACACACTTTTGCTTTGTATATCTGTTTCGTCAATCTTTCTTCACTCATCCTTTCTATGTGTCCAAACCAACGTAACATGCCTTTCTTCATGTTTACAATCACGCCCTCATTCACGCCAGTTGATTTGCGAATCTCTTCATTGCGGATTCGATCTAATATCGTTAGTCCGCACATCTCAACTGAATTCAAGCTATTTTCATACTTCCTCTGACATACAATAAGGTAGGTACCAATATCGCGTTGTGGACAGCAACTCGAGCATTCTTGCTCAGACTTTTACAGCCCATCAACGCCGACATGGCTCCATTCACCTTATTTCCGGCAGTTATCCTTCTTTCAATATCTTTTTCATACTTTCCATCTCGTGTGAACATGCTTCCTAGAAATACAAATTCATTCACATAACGAAAGTTTTATTATTAATATATTATTCGGGTACAGGACGGAAGAGTAACGTTATTTGGTCTACTATTAACGTATGCGAGTTATGCAGAACGGAAACTGTAAGATTTATATTTCTTCATGAAATCGCTGCTTTTTATAGCCTATTCTTAGCCTTAATAATAGGCTTACGTAACTAAAGCTTGAGCATAGCCACAGTCAGTGACGTTATCCAGAGCAGTTATAAATCGTTGTTTGATCGCCTGTTCGAGAGCAGATAACGTCCTATTATAGATTTATCTGTACATTGTTACTCCAGCTTCATTCCGGAGCAGATTTCTTGTTGGAAAAATATATATCTCGTAGGTAACCTCTTTGTTTTCGATCGAAAATGGCGGAAATTAATAATAATGTTACGGTTGAAAAGCTGGAAGCTGGAAGGGACTGAAGAACTGGTACTTATTATGTTGATCAAGGAATAAGTATCGTCATACAGTGGGGTAATGCAGTCAACTTCCTTGGCGCCCGACGTGGGGCAGCGCTTATGAGTATTTATTGAGTACATTTTTTTTTTCAAGTTAAGTTAATTATTTTTCATTTTTAACCTTTTAGCCTGCAACACAAAGATTGCAAGTTTGAATCTCGACTGTACCAATTAGTTTTTCTCAACTTAAGTACAGTGGTTAGTCGCACCACGAGCTTTACGGTGAAGGAAAACATCGAATAAGGGCGAAATTATACCTCTGGTGGAAAGTGGGTATGTGGTTACACCTGTGGGACCCTTGTGGGAAGGAGTAAGAATACATTATCCTTCAACAAATCAGTACGACACTAAAGTTACTCACAAAAATACAATTTATAACACCCTGAAAAATATAACTGCCGAGCTCCGGGAAAATCTCTTCTAACAAATTTGTATTGCAACGTGTCGAACCTTTTTACAGGAACCTTATTTAGTTACCTAACTACAATACTTCATATTTAATTCTCAGATCAAACACGTTGCCAATCCTGGATCGAATTGAATATTCATATTTCGAACAGTCGAGTGCGTTATCTGAGGTTGTGCGTTAGTGTGCTAATCAATAAGTACTGCCCGGGGATCGGGAGGAATTACATCATTTTCGCCTTACGATAACACATAAGCCCCGACCGCTAACAATGGAATTACGGCCCCTGTCCCCATCAATCATAGCGTGAGTGGTGAAATAATCTGGCCACAATGGCCATTGATGCATCGTCCAAGGTGTTCGGAAAAATAAATTGCTTTCAACCTTTGTTTTCTCCCATCGTTCCTAATGTCATCCGAATCGATGCCAATACTAGCTGCGCTTCGCGGCTTCACCCGCGCAATGTTAGATTTAATTATTTGTTTTGACTTCAACCGGAAAAAAAAATCACCCAATTCCATAATGTAGTCACTGAAGCGGAAGAAACATCCTCGCAAAAAGTGATATAAGTAGGGTATTAAAGAGACCGAGTTTGGCGGGTGGCGAGTTCTTGAACAACAGTCTTTCCCATTATTATGTGAATGTGAATATTATGTATATATCCTCACGCCTACACATAAGGGTTCCCCCGAGGGGGTAGGCAGAGGTGTACAGGTAAATCCCACTCGCCCACTTTCCGCCAGAGATATATTTTAGGTGCCAACGTGACAGATGGCGAGTCCATCGCCGTAACTCTATATACACTATACGCTATATACTACTATACACGCTATATGCAACTTTCCATTAGACGTTGTTCATCACCATTGCGGAAAACTCGTCGGTACAGTCGAGATTTGAACTTGGAACCTGGAAATTAAAAAATCTTTGTGTTGCAGGCTACAATACTCGAACCAATCGGCCACCACGGTTTTTATATATAATAATAATAATATATCCTCACGCCTTCCAACAAGGGTCCCCGAAGGGGTAGGCAGAGGTGTATAGGTAATATCCACACACCCACTTTCCGCCAGAGGTATATTAGGTGCCAACGTGACAGATGGCGAGTCCATCGCCGTTACTCAAGCACGGCTATACATACCGCCTTTGAATTTCTTCTCAGACGTATGCAGGTTTCCTCTCGATGTTTTCCTTCACCGTAAAGCTCGTGGTGTGACTAATCACTGTACTTAGGTTCAGAAAAAACTCATTGGTACAGTCGGTTTTTAAAATAAAAATAAATATAATAAGAAAATACATTTATGTTAAAATATCAAATATTAGGGCCCACAGGTGTCGGGATCAGGGTCCAAGGCACCGGCGTCTAGGGTCCCTGCGAAAAGACCTCCCCAAAGGTGCCATGTTGAGTAGCCTACATCGGGCCCTTGATCAAACCACCAAACGAAAGCCTCGTCATATGTCGGTCAAAGTTCCTGGCCGTTAGGCCGTAGGCCGTAATTATTATTATTGGTCTTAATATATGCAAAAGTAAATAAAGCAAACCAGGTAATAAAAAAGACATTAAAAGGTATAATTTATTATGAAGTTGCAATATAAATACTGCTTGGAACAAATACTGCGATGACCTGTACTTTACTCGTAATATAAACGTTAAAGTTTGTATGTTTGAATGTCATTCTGAACAGAAGAATTTAATTAGATGATTTTTTACACAACAAGTTTTAAAAAATCCTCACGCCTTCCCACAAGGGTCCCCGAAGGGGTAGGCAGAGGTGTATTGGTAATACCCACACACCTACTTTCCGCCAGAGGTATATTAGGTGCCAACGTGACAGATGGCGAGTCCATCGCCGTTACTTAAGCACGACTATACATACGCCTTTGAATTTCTTCTCAGACGTATGCAGGTTTCCTCTCGATGTTTGCCTTCACCGTAAAGCTCGTGGTGTGACTAATCACTGTACTTAAGTTCAGAAAAAACTCATTGGTACAGTAGGGATTCGAACTTGCGACCTTTGCGTCGCAGGCAACTGCTCGAACCACTCGGCCACCACGGCTTTTCAAGCACGGCACATCAAGTTTAATTTAAGTATAAGTTATAGCATCTTGTTTTAGAACAAAAGGCTATCATCATGTTACTACCCAAGGGTAGAGGTACACATACATACATATATACAGTCATACCATCGTGCCTACATTCACGGGGTAGGCAGAGGGATTAAAGCGCCAGTTCTTTTTTGTCGCTAAACCAAAGAAGTCTATTTCTTCTGGAGATTTCTTCTCTTCTTCTCTTATTATTAGGAGGCTTCATTCAACCTCTCAGTCTCTCCATATAGCTAGCTGGTTTCGAGAACTCTTGACGTTCCCATCCTTGAGTGTCAATGTTGATCAAATACATCTACGTAGTTGGAATATTCTTTTCATCTGTCCCATTTGAACGCATTTTCGGATATAATAGACGTGCGCGGTTTCTTATGAAAAAAATGTTTCTTCTAGGATATTATATCATTATTATCCTATGTATTAAATCCAGATAATAATCTATCTGTATACCTAATTTCTTCCATTTGCATCAAGCCGTTGTGACATGATTGAGTAACTAACATTCTCAAAAACTTTTGTCTTACTAATAAATGAGAAAGAAAGGCCACTTTCCAACTACCTGGATCAAATAGATCGGACTCTCAAGGACGGGAACGTTAAGAGTACTCGAAACCGACGAGCATGTATGAAGAGACTGATGAATGTGGACGAAGCGAAAGAGGTATGTAATTCTAGAGAGAACTGGCGCTCTATACTCTATGCCTACCTCGTTAGGGACTTGGCGTGATGATATGTATGTATGTATGAGAAAGTTTGTAAGTTTGGATGTTTGCGGTTCTTTCACGGCCAAACGGCTGAACCGATTTGGCTGAAAGTTGAAATGGTGATAGCTTATCTCTATCTATCTATATATCTATCTAGGAATGGGACATAGGCTACTATTTTTTTAATCCTTAAAAATTCAAAGTTCTTATATTATAATGTATGATGCTCTTTCACGGCATAGCGGCTGAACCGATTCTAGCAGGAAAATTTCCAAAGCTACTTTTCGAGCTCCACGCGGGCATAAGCTAGTAAGTTATAATATTGTAGAATTGGATTTAACTCGGGTAAAATCGCATGACACAACTAGTTGTAGTGTTTTATTCTTATGCTAGACCTATTCTAGCAATAACTTGGCAAATGAAACAGGAAATGCAATAAAATGCGAATGTACATACTGAAACTGTTAAAGTTGCTAATATACATTTCCATGCACTAACACGTAGCTAGTTTTATTAAGGCTAAATATGTGCTAACTCGGTACCCATATACAGAACAAAATTTTAGGGTCGGCAACGCGCGAGTGATACCTCTGGTGTTGCAAGCGTCCATATGTGGCGGTAACTGCTTACCATCAGGCGGACCGCATGCTTGTTTGTCACCCAAGTCGTATAAAAAAAAACATATTCATAGAATTAAATCAAATCAAATCAATATATTTTTATTTCACATAAGCCTAGGCACTTTTTTACTTTTTTTACTTAACTTAAACGTTGAAAAAGTTGCACGGTTCGGGTTGGTCGCTTCCATGGAGAAGAACCGGCAAGAAACTCCATGTAGAGTGTATCATAGAGAATATATCCGTTGTCATGTTGTTATTATATAATAAATATTATTCATTAATTATCCACCTACACAAATAAAAAAAATAGCTGTACAGTCGAATTGAGGAACCTCATTTTTTAAGTCGGTTAACAAAGCATTTTAATAAGGCGTTAGGCATAATGCTAATTAGTTTTATTTCATAGATAGAGAAACGATAAAATGATTAAAACGAATTTATTATATATTTATTATATTTTATTTTATATTATATTTTATTCCCACAAGGGAAGGCGTGAGGATATATTATTATTATTATATAGTAAAAACTTTTTTTATTATTTCACATATTTGAATAACTATTCCATATGCGAAAGCACGGGCATATTATACACACACATAATCAAGCCAGATACTCTTAGGGTATTAGGGTTTACGGGGTAGGCAGAAAGAGGTTGCATCTCAAATTTAATTATTCAACATTCATTTACAGGCCGGGCTACAAATAAGGTAGCATCCGTTTTAATCCTTAGCAGCCTCAAAACATGGTTGCAGAGAAGAGAGGCCCCATTACAGACGGTATTGTCGTTAATAAATAAGTGAAAATTTACAACAATTTATGATCATTAAGATGCTGAAAGATAAACTGACACATAAATTAAGGATTAAAATTGTAAAGGGAGTCGTATTTAAGATTTTTTTTTATGTAGGGATTTCAATTTATGAAATTAACTACATGAGCAGGCTACTCCGGAATAATATTTGTGTGTTCCTAAGGTGAAAAAAAATGTTTTTGAATTCATATTAAATATTTAAATTCAAATTGAACAGTCAAATATAATATATTAATAGTTTGTTAGACATGTAGTGGAATTTTCAACAAGTTCCCCAAACCAGCACATCCATTTCGTTTATGAACTGTGAAAATCTATAAATAATTATGCTCATTACGATTAGTTTTGACATATTTATAGATAAAAAATACACTAAGGCTAAAAATAGATATCATAGATGAAACTAAAAGTAAAAACCTTAAAGAAATATATACAGTCAAATTATACCTCTTTTTGACGAAAATAAATCGTCTTTTAGAACAGTTCTGAGAATAACGTTTAATTGTAACCATCGTGAGTATTTATATATTTTTTAATCAAGCAACCCGCATTATTTGTTTATGGCAGCCCCTTGTTTTAATTAACTTGTATAAATGTAAATTTTGTGTTTGAAATAGACATACAATTTTAATATTGAGTATAAAATTTTACAGACTTAGTTGTTTTGTGTATTGCACAAATAAGTCCTTCTTTATTGTGCATATTACGTATGTATAGTCGTGCTTGAGTAACGGCGATGGACTCGCCATCTGTCACGTTGGCACCTAATATACCTCTGGCGGAAAGTGGGTGTATGGGTTATTACCTATACATATACACCTCTGCCTACCCTTTCGGGGACCATTGTGGGAAGGCGTGAGGATATTATTATTATTTTTATATAAAAAGGTGATATAAAATTATCCTTTCTATGTGTCCAAACACATAGAAAGGATGAGTGAAGAAAGATTGATGAAACAGATATACAAAGCAAAAGTGTGTGCAAGAAGAGGCAGAGGAAGGCCACGTTCCAACTACCTGGATCAAATAGATCGGACTCTGAAGGACGGGAACGTTAAGAGTACTCGAAACCGACTAGCATGTATGAAGAGACTGATGAATGTGGACGAAGCGAAAGAGGTATGTAAGTCTAGAGAGAACTGGCGCTCTATACTCTCTGCCTACCCCGTTAGGGACTTGGCGTGAATCATCACGCCAAGTCAGCCACGGGTGTATGTATGTATGTATTACTGGATAATTACCCTGAATGTGATTTGTTTGCGGATGAATGGAAGAATGTCTTGTCGGTATGTTTGGAGTTCTGTGAGAAGACAGAATTAATGTGTTTACCTATTAGTATAAGTGGCTTCTGGCCACGGTTCTAATACGGATACAATAATAATAAAAAAATGTATAAAATGATGCATTCTGCTTCTTGCATGCTTCTCATTCACCTTATTACCCTTTTTCGTTATTCTTCTTTAAATACTTTTTCATACTTTCAATCACGTGGAAACATGTTTCCTAGATGAACAAATTAATTAATTCACTTGCTCTAGAATTTGCCCATTTACCGATATACCAAATTCAGTCAGTAAAAAAATTAACATCGTAAAATACGTTTAATTTTCGTTTATATGGCTCAAGTAACCTTAATATTGCATTTTAGAATGCTTCAGTTTCATTATGAGCAATCGAGGATTCCGTGTATTGAGGTTTTAACATAAATACCAGTTAACAAGTGCTGGAAAATTGCACGGGAAATTTGCTTTAATATACCCGTGCTTAAATTGGTCCGCATTGGCAAGCTACAGGGCGATAGCAGTTTGTTTTATATCCTACTGGCTTCTGCTTCTTCATCTGCATAGGTGACGTACTTTTGCTTGTACATACATACATATCATCACGCCAAGTCTCTAACGGGGTAGGCAGAGAGTATAAAGCGCCAGTTCTCTCTAGACTTACATACCTCTTTCACTTCGTCCACATTCATCAGTCTCTTCATACATGCTCGTCGGTTTCGAGTACTCTTAACGTTCCCGTCCTTGAGCGTCCGATCTATTTGATCCAGGTAGTTGGAACGTAGCCTTCCTCTGCCTCTTCTTGCACACACTTTTGCTTTGTATATCTGTTTCGTCAATCTTTCTTCACTCATCCTTTCTATGTGTCCAAACCAACGTAACATGCCTTTCTTCATCTTTACAATCACGCCAGTTGATTTGCGAATCTCTTCATTGCGGATTCGATCTAATATCGTTACGCCGCACACTTTTCGAAGAGATCGCACATCGCACTTTTGCTTGTAATTATTTAATTATTAATATATTTTTTTTATATGTGTATTTTTATATAAATACTAGCTTATGTCCGCGGCTTGGGGCGCGTGGAGTTCGAAAAAGTAGCATATATATTTTCCTGCTAGAAAAGAATAGATTTTTTTATAGATTTTTTAGATCCAATGTTGCTTCTAATAGCTCTAAGAATATGTGTACAAAGTTTCATGATGATTTGTTAAGTAGTTTTTACGTGAAAGGGTATCAAACAAACTTACATTCACATTTATAATATTAGTAAGGATCCATACTAATCGGTTCGTGTACACCTGCGACACAATTTTAATTTAGAAAAGCAAATTTATTCAAACATTACACACATACAGTTCAAATTTATTTATAACTAGCGGTCCTTCCTGGCTGTGCACGGGTTGGACATAAGATTTTTTTTATAGAAGAAAATATAGCCTATGCCAATCATGGTGAAAGAATTTTTCAAATCGGTCAAACAAACAAACAATCAAATCTCTCCCATTAACACTATTAGTGTAGACTAGCTGCCGCGCCCAGCTTCGCTCGGGTGAAAGTATAAAATTCTTGAAACACGATCGCAGCGCCACCTATCGGGTCCAATTGTGAATCTAAGCCATTCTCGAACCCACCTGAAGACTCACAGAAAATTTCATTAAAAATCGGTCCAGCCGTTTACGATTCTATAAAAGACATACAGACAAACATAAATTTTTATATATTTATATTATAGTTTTAATAAAAAAGGTAACCCTACCGCTAGACTGCTAAATTAAATCCAAGCGCGGCGTGTCACCACTAAAATTGGTCCGTGTTACAATGTTACCTTTAAGAGTTCGCTCTATGAAATTTACTGCTTAAAACTACCCCAGCGGTGTAACTTTCTTTGTGGCCAATAAAATTCGAAGGGCTTTATTTTTAGACCATATTATAACACTGTACCATGTGAATAGTCCCTGTGCCAAATGTCATCAAATTTAAATTGAAATTTTCTGGTAGTACATACATACATACATATCATCACGCCAAGTCCCTAACGGGGTAGGCAGAAAAATCAAATAATAGTAAATCAAAATATTTAATTTCATATAGGCTTAGATGGGTTGGTCGTATCCTTGGAGAAGAACCGGCAAGAAACTCCATGGTTACTCTTTTACAAATCATTTGGTTTATCAATCTTACTAATTTACTTCTTACTAATATTATAAATGTGAAAGTTTGTAAGTTTGGATGTTTGCGGTTCTTTCACGGCCAAACGGCTGACCCGATTTGGCTGAAGGTTGAAACAGTGATAGCTTATACCTAGGAATAGGACATAGGCTTTTTTTTTTAATCTGGAAAAATTCAAAGTTCTCATATTATAATGTATGATGCTCTTTCACGGCATAGCGACTGAACCGATTCTAGCAGGAAAATTTCCAAAGCTACTTTTTCGAACTCCACGCGGGCGAGGCCGCGAGCATAAGCTAGTATACAATAAAAATATTATTATGTTACAGCAGTAAGGGGGAACAGCGTAGCCGCTAAAATAGGTCGTTGCTTACTATACAAAAAAAGCGTAAAACAAGATAAGTATGTGAGTATAAAATGTGCCAGTTTTTATAATAAAAGAGGATAACATATTTCACAAACTGTGAGACATATTTCTAGTACCTTTGAGAGTAGACAAAAATATTACCTGACAAATTGATATATTATGTACATTCCTCCCAACAGGTAGGAATATTTTCTACGAGTATTGTGGCCGGTACGTTTTATCACTAATCTTTGCTACATGAGTATGCCTGACAAAAACCAATGGTCGTGGGTTCGATTCTACATACCTTCACTCCTCCCAAAGGGGTACGCCGAGGTGTGTAGGTACTACCTACACATCCACTATTTGCCGGAGATATATTTTAGGTGCATAACACTGGTTAATCAAAGACCACTATAGCTACACCTTAGAATTACTTCTCAAACTTATACAGGTTTCCTGTCGATTTTTCCTTCACCATAAAGCTCATGGCGATCATGAGATTAATCACTTCACGTGGTCTGCATTGTGTTGCAGGCTACAAGAACCACACGGTCACCACGGCTCATAGGTTCGATCCTAATGTAACTAACTAATATGGTGTATAACAGGTTCTTGTTCTGAGTTTGTGATTTGATGTTTGTCATCTTTGTGTCGCAGGCAGCTACTCGTGTGTTTTGTTTTTGTTATTAATTAAATATAGGTGTAACGCCAAGTAAAAATCATCAAGGAAATAGGCATATTAACCGTGCCATGTCAGTATATACACGTCTGCCTGGTCAAGTGGTTAGAGCTCCTGACTGCGAAACTTGAGGTCGCGGGTTCGAATCCCGCTGTGGGCAGATATTTGTGTGATAAACACGAGTATTTGTACCTTAGTCTTGGATGTCCTATGTATTTAAGTATATATCTATCTATATAAGTAAATATATCTTTGTCTAGTTATCATAACACAAGCTTTGCTTAATTTGGGACTATGCGTGGAATATGTATGTTAAAATTATATTGTAAATTCTAAGAGCCGTAGTGGCCGAGTGGTTCGAGAAGTTCGAATCCCGACTGTACCAATGAGGTTTTCTGAACTTAAGTACAGTGATTAGTCACACCACGAGCTTTACGGTGAAGGAAAACATCGAGAGGAAACCTGCATACGTCTGAGAAGAAATTCAAAGGCGTATGTATAGTCGTGCTTGAGTAACGGCGATGGACTCGCCATCTGTCGCGGTGGCACCTAATATACCTCTGGCGGAAAGTGGGTGTGTGGGTATTACCTATACACCTCTGCCTACCCCTTCGGGGACCCTTGTGGGAAGGCGTGAGGATATATTATATTATTTATAAATTCTAAGAAAAATAGCGACTTGCATACATGTAACAAAGATAAACTAGATTACACAAAACTAGAAAATAATGATATTACCTTTTGTAGGATTGCCGAGAGATGAGAGTTGAGTTAAAGCTGTCATTTCAAGTAAACTAATTCAAAAAGCTTATTATACAACATCAGATTACTTAAATGATAGCTATGCATCATTGCCATGCTTCTCTTGCAGTGAATTCCTATGTACACTTATTATTTTTCTACCTCTACGTTTATTTCGCCGTTTCTCCTACTAACAGGTTTTTTTTACTTGGAAACGAAGGTAACTGGAGTTTTATTTTTAGTATGTGACGTTTATTAAGTATTCCTCGAGATCCTTATATCGAGTAAAAGATATTTGATTCCATACGATATCATCACCGAATTTTCGACTTAACATTTTTTACCATGACTTATCACTTTATTAGTCATGGTAAAAACATTGTGCTTGAGAAATGGCGATAGACTCTCCATCTGTCACGTTAACACCTAAAACATTAATGCCTCTTTCACTTCGTCGGAAATTTTAACAATAAAATCAAATCAAATCAAAATATTTTATTCAACATAAGGGACACAGGGAACACTTATTGAACGTCACGATATAGATTAAAGTTACCACCGTTTCCAAGAAAAAATACCTGCCAGGAGAAGAAACGGCGAAACAAACTCCCCGGTTTGCTTTTTTAACATTTGTTCCCTTTTACGTAGGGGTAGTTACATATATAAACTCTGTACAAGAGGAGCAATTCATTGCCATGCATGGCCATCATTAAAATAATCTGATGTTTTATAATAAGCCTTTTCAATTAATTTACTTTTAACGACAGCTTTAAATTCTACAAAAGGTAATCAAAATCAAAAAGATCCATTTAGCGTAGCTTCTTTGAATGCAGTAATATAAGCCGCAACAGGTTTGGCTAAACGTCACTACTCATATTCGTGGGGCTCAAATATCGAGCTGTCAGCCAAATTGATGTCCACTCAGCTCTGGCTTACGTCCAGATGTGCAAATCTCTGTCGGTTTTCGGTTTCATTCAAGTGTTTGTATGACGCATTTCTTGCACGTATTCTTTATTTGTTGAACTGTTTCTATATACTATCTATACGCTAACCGCACCCCGCGTTTTAATTCACGTAAAATTACAAAGACAGATATAGACAGATATACAAAGCAAAAGTGTGTGCAAGAAGAGGCAGAGGTAGGCCACGTTCCAACTACCTGGATCAAATAGATCGGACTCTGAAGGACGGGAACGTTAAGAGTACTCGAAACCAACGAGCATGTATGAAGAGACTGATGAATGTGGACGAAGCGAAAGAGGTATGTAAGTCTAGAGAGAACTGGCGCTCTATACTCTCTGCCTACCCCATTAGGGACTTAGCGTGATGATATGTATGTATGTATGTTATCCCTACTAATATAATAAATGCGAAAGTTACTCTGTCTGTCTGTTACATTTTCACGCCTAAACGACTGAACCGATTTAAATGAAATTTGATACAGAGTTTGTCTAGAGCCTAAGGAAGGATATAGGCTACTTTTGAATGCGAATGAGGGTTGTAAGGGGATGAAAGTTTGTATGGAAAATTCGAAATTTTTTAAGCTAGAAGCTTGAAACTTATGTTTTGGCTCTTGATTATAAAAACGTTAATATGACATTCAAATTTTGTAAAAAATTACGATTCAAGGGTTAAATAAAAATAAGGGATGAAACATTTTAAGTGCTGCCGAATGTCATATCCACGCGGAAGTCGATATCTATAGTCGCTCTATATATATATATATATATATATATATATATATATATATATATGTATATCCTCACGTCTTCTCACAAGAGGAGAGACCTTTTTCAAACCATCCTGGAATCCACTCAAACATACATACAGAAATTCATCTAAATCACTCTAAGCTTAGGAGGAGTTAGGTGACAAACAGGCGTACAAAATAATTATATACATATGTTAAGAGAGATATATATATATATATATATATATATATATATATATATATATATATGACATTAACTAAATGTTCAATAACGTAAACGTAAAACGAAGGAACGTAAAATATTTTTGATCTATTATTATGTGATTTAGATCGTCACGGCAACGAACCTGTTCTGTGCTCAGCTCATTCCTGCCTACGATGGCTATGCCACTACACTAGCGATGCATGTTCCTAGCGAAATATACGTGCCAATAAAAAAGTGTTCCGAGCTCCATTCCTGCAAAGACTAGAACTATAACGCTTTGCAAAGTGGGACACTTGAAACTCTGCTGGAAGTTTCACTAGGAAATATTATATGAAGGGTGGATGGTACAAGTCACAAGAACGCCATCATAATTTTTTGGATATCATTATATATACAAGTGTACATACATCCGCTGATTACCCAAACCACGAGCTTTACCGTAAAGGGAAACATCCAAAAGAAAAAATACGTGTGTATTGTCGTGCTTGAGTAACGGCGATGAATTCCCATATGTCACTTTGGGAACTAAAACATAATAATCTTCAGTGGTAAGTGGATGTATTCCGCAAGGGTCCCCGAAGTGTTAAGCAAAAGTGTGTACACCCACACAGCCACTTACTGCTTGAGATATATTTTAAGTGCCAACGTGACAGGTGGCTAGTCCATTGCCGTTGATAATACTTTAATATTACAAAGAGGTAAGATTTGTATGTAAGTATGTTTGCAACGAATTGGCCCAAAAAGTACTGGGATGATTTGAAAAATTATTTCACCAATGGAAAGCTACATTCACCCTGAGTGACATAGGCTATATTTTCTTTTATAAAATAATAGTATAATAATAATAAATGAATAATAATTCCGCTGGTCGCTTACCACTCGTGTCGTAATAGAAAAGAACGACGATCCTAGCGTTATAAAAGCACGTGAGTGGTTTGTCAAACGGCTGTTTTGTAGGCGGCCGTGAGAGGGTTAATTCTTTTTACTTGTCCCACTGTTGGGCGATGATATTGCTGCCAGCTGTCTCTGGCATAATTGGCCGTCGTGTTTACGATGTGTTTACTTATGCCACGCTCTGTGGAAGGGTTATCCAGATTGTTATTTTTGTCAGCTGCTGCCGTGTTTTGAAGGGGTTAATTAGTTTGTGCTTCATGCGTACTTCAGCCTCGCAAAGGTAACAGGGGTGGGAGGAGGTGTAATACCAGAATGAAAAATGAGAAGTCTGAATAAAGGTGTTTAAAAGGACAGTTTCTTGGTGGCTGCTAAGGTACACTTTTCATCAGAAAAGTCGAAATACCTTGCAAGTTTATGTTTTGTAACGATATTCAGAAAAATGTGCATATTTAGGAATATATGTCAAATGTCGTTCAATAGTGAACAATACCTTATATTTGACATGTATTCCTAAATATAAACATTTTCCTGATAATCCTGAAATAATGAAATTCCTGAAAATAATGAAAGTGTATCAATTTTTCTGATGAGAAGTAATATTTTATTATGGTAACACACAAACACGTCAAATAAATGATTCAAAAGCTCGTTTCTACCGTCCCGTCCAATTGACATAACGCTCTGGCTTTGTACACAGAGTTCGAATACAACTGTCACTAGTGTCAAAGCAGCTGGTATGTCAAAGTAGAGTTGACGTCGTTGATCTGAGCTTGACGTGTAGTTGCAGTAATACTGCTCAGTAGATTAGTCCCACAATTGAATAATAATCAACGCTGTTTGGTTTGAACATACAGAATGAGTGATTGAGTCAATACACATACAAGTCAGTATAATTAGAAGCCGCCATCTTTAAAGTAAAGCCGTTTATGGTTTTGGAAGCCTACCTCATGGTATGATGTTGAATACCCTTACCAAATTTCCCTCTTCTTTGTCTGGAAGGGACGGTAGATTGGGAGAGAGGAAGCTGCAAGCTATGTAATTTAGGGGAAAATAGCCGTCTGGACAGAGAGGTCAAGGAGAGCTCTAGACAGAGACAATTAGAGGGAGCGTGTGTGCTGGTGCTGCATGCTAGCTTTATGGTGCTCCATCAAGTGGACCGCATCCTTGTTGCTCATCTTAGAGGTTTAAAAAAGACCTGGTGGAAAACGGTCACCTTTCGGCGCTAGCGATACATGAGGTATCTCGCGTGCTGCCAAAATTATTTTGCGTGGATCGCTGTGCTGACAGTAAGGGACGAAATGGCGAGAGGTTTCCCCTCCAGCGTCGTGTCGACACATATACATTAATTTCACCATGATAGACGACCGACACGACGTCCCAATAAATTTGGAGCTCGGACTTCGGCGGACATCAACATGTTATTTATTTATAGATGTTAATTATCGTTTCCAGTTGTTAGGCGTCCAGTCACGAGGTATTTAGAGCAGGCGTGTAAGCTATATTGGGCATTATAGCATTTTTCTTGTAGAATTTGGTATCATAAATATGCACGCGAATCCCGACATTCCACGAGTTCTATGGCGAAGGTAAAATGTCGAGAAGAATCTGAACACGTTTGAGAAGAACATTATCCAGTCCAGCTCCCTAGCTCGCAAAGCAGCAACTCCCTACGCAGAGGTCGGACCCCACAGCGGGTGGGCTGCTTAGCTTAAGCACCTTAGCTGTGTTTACTTAGAACCTGAGTATTGCCTGGCTGGAGGCCTTTTAGTCTCGCCAATGTTCAGTTAACAAAATGAACTCACTCTACAGGAGACTTTTAAAAAAAAAGAAGCTTGAGAAGTAATTTAAAGACATTTTTGTAATCGTACTTGTGAAACGACCATAGACTCGCTATCCGCTATCCCTGGTGAGTTACTCACACGCACTCTTCGCCACAACATCTTTATACTATGACAATAATAATAATAAGCCATAGTTGCCGATTAGTTCGAGCACTCGCGACATATACACATATATAATAAAAAAATATATATATCCTCACGCCTTCCCACAAGGGTCCCCGAAGGGGTAGGCGGAGGTGTATAAGTAATACCCACACACCCACTTTCCGCCAGAGGTATATTAGGTGCCAACGTGACAGATGGCGAGTCCGTCGCCGTTACTCAAGCACGACTGACTATACATACGCCTTTGAATTTCTTCTGACGTAAAGCTCGTGGTGTGACTAATCACTGTACTTAAGTTCAGAAAAACTCATTGGTACAGTCGGGATTCGAAGTTGCGACCTTTGCGTCGCAGGCAACTGCTCGAACCACTCGGCCACCACGGCTCTATATACACATATACACATGCTTATTCGAAATCCGAATGCTCCAATGAATTTTTGTGAATTAAATGTGTCACCACGGCGACAGTAGTAGAATAAGCAACAATATTTAAAAATGATTCACGCAATAAGAAATATAGTCCAAAGTTGAGTAAACTTAAATCTTGTATATTAATTTCGCAGTTAGCAACCGACTAAATACGGCAGACATGTTTATATACCCAGATCCTACCAAATTTGTTGTAATTATCAGTCCTGTGTGTATTTACCTTATAAGGGAGAGATGATTACAAGCGTATGTAAATATAAGATTGAATATCTCTTTGGTAAATACATACATATTATCTTCACACGATACCACTTGAATTGCGATGCGATGCGAATACGATGAAACTTTAACACATTTAAAGTCCACATACGGCGATGGACTCGCCATTTCTGAAACACCACTATACATACATACGTGTTTGAATTCGAGAGTCGAGATGCGATCTCTTCGAAAAATGTGCGGCGTAACGATATTAGATCGAATCCGCAATGAAAAGATTCGCAAATCAACTGGCGTGAATGAGGGCGTGATTGTAAAGATGAAGAAAGGCATGTTACGTTGTTTTGGACATATAGAAAGGCTGAGTGAAGAAAGATTGACGAAACGGATATACAAAGCAAAAGTGTGTGCAAGAAGAGGCAGAGCAAGGCCACGTTCCAACTACCTGGATCAAATAGATCGGACTCTGAAGGACGGGAACGTTAAGAGTACTCGAAACCGACGAGCATGTATGAAGAGACTGATGAATGTGGACGAAGCGAAAGAGGTAAGTCTAGAGAGAACTGGCGCTCTATACTCTCTGCCTACCCCGTTAGGGACTTGGCGTGATGATATGTATGTATGTATGTGTTTGAATTTATTTTCAAACGTATAAGTTTCTAAGAAATTCAAAGGCCTATGTATAGTCGTGCTTGAGTATCGGCGACGGACTTTCCATCTGTCACACAATTACATAAAATATATCTCCGGTGGAAAGTGGGTGTGTAAGCGTACACCTCTGCCTGCCCCTGAAGTTATATTAATATATAGTTACTGATACACGACATCTCACTTTTGCCTTCATGCTCGCTACATTTGAAGGACATCCTTAATATTAATTACTTTTTTTTTACAGGTAAGCAGTTTAATAAAGAACACATATTGGTGAGCTTAACAATATATACCCCATGTTTTATTTATCCTCACGCCTTCCCACAAATGTCCCCGAATGGGTAGGCAGAGGTGTCTAGGTAATACCCACACACCCACTTTCCGCCAGAGGGTTTTTTAGGTGCCAACGTGACAGATGGCGAATCCATCGCCGTTACTCAAGCACGACTATACATACGCCTTTGAATTTCTTCTCAGACGTATGCAGGTTTCCTCTCGATGTTTTCATTCACCGTAAAGCTCATGGTGTGACTAATCACTGTACTTAAGTTCAGAAAAACTCATTGGTACAGTCGGGAATCGAACTTGCGACCTTTGCGTCGCAGGCAACTGCTCGAACGACTCGGCCACTACGGCTTCTTAATCAATCTGACACTCGAGGATGGGAACATCAGAGTATTCGAAATTCGTGATGTATGAATGTATGAAGTGACTAATGCGAAGATGTATGTAAGAGAAAACTAGCGCTATATGCTCACTGCCCACCCCTATATATGTATATATACATATATATTTATATATTATATATATATGTATATGTAGATCCTGCTTAGGTATAAATGCGAAAGATTGTGAGGAAGTTTGATAGTTCACGCAAATAATTACTTACTTGCTTGTATATAAAAGTGGTATACTTGTGTATAAAAGTGGGAAGTAGGGGCATTAGGAGACTAAAGAAGAGTGAAGAGCATCGTCACTGAACGTAAACTACGTCGCTGACGAATAGATAACCATGATAGTTGGGAGCGGTAAGACGAGACGTGATCAAACTTACGCAGATTGAATATGAATCGAATGCAACTGTTGAGAAGTCGGTCCAATTTGTTGAGTAGATTTGCATTCAGGTCGTTATAACACACATCACCATAGTCGATCATGGGGAAGATTAAAGTCTGCACAAGCATTGTCTTGGTCTTGGTAGGGAGAAGATTTCTTAACCGATAAAGAGATCGTAGTGTACCGGTCACCTTGCGGCAAACGTCCGAAGCCTGCGATTATTAGCTGCATTAACAAATAGGGTATGTTTAATGCCTACAAATTTTTTTTGAAACAAATAAAAAATTTACACGGTTGAAACCGCGGGCTTTTCTAGTATATTTTCATACGTGACTCTATTCCGTTCCGATAATATTACATACATATATATAAACGTATACAATTGACAAATTAAATGGTTAAATATATCCTTAAAAATTGAACCTGCGTTTAGAATAAAAAATACCTGATCCCAACAACCCTATTGCCTTATCGGCACCGCCCTTACCGCGTCTGAACAAAATTGATGGAGGAAAATTTAACCAAACCGAATCCCTGGTGAAACTTCACGATAGTTTAATACGGATTACTCGACAGTTTTATGTTTAAATTTATATAAACCTACTACCTATAATATTTATTCTGCAGACTTAGTTAAGCGGCGTTGATGCCTTGCCAAATTAATGCCATTTTTTTAAAAGCTTAATAAATAAACATTCACCCCTTTCCACAAGGTAGGGCTATAAGGTACCCGGAGGGGTGGGCAGGTAATTTCTACATAGCCACTTTTCGTCGGAGGTAGGTATTTTAAGGTTAAGGATAGCGTACGACTATTATATATATATATATATCTTTGAATTTCTTCTCAAACGTATGTAGGTTTCCTCTCGATGTTTTCCTTCACTGCAAAGCTCGTGATGGTTCGAACATGGAACCTTGATTTTCAGGCGATGATACCCTGACTAGAAATAAATAAAACTATTTGATTCCTCGTTCGAACCCAATTAAGAAACCAGAGAGGCTAAAAATATTTTGTTCCCCATTCCGCGACCAGACCAATTTAACTTTACTAACCGACCCACTTTCCTTTAAGCACTTTTGACAAACTATCGTTCAACGGAATTGCGTAATTTTTTTTAAGATATTCTGTTCCAATTTTAAATAGCTCTAGAAATAACAGATGGTGTTCCTAACAGTGGCGTAGCCCTAGAAGAGATGACAGATGGTTTACCTATCAGTGGCGTAGCTAGGTAACCAAAGGCCCTGGGGCAAAATGTAAACTAGGCCCCCAACTAAACTATTAAAAATCGTTTGTTCCGTATTCGTCGTTTTCCGAATTCGACGTACGAGAGATTTGTCGTAGTCCAGATTCGTCGTAATACAGTCGACTCCATAATAAAATTAAAAACCAAATACAAATTTAAATATATGCATGCATGCTTGTTTGCCACCCAAGTGGTATAAAAAAAAAAATTATTAAGTTGCCATTATTACAGTCGCATGGAATCCTTTTTTTTATTTCGTATGTGGGAGGAATTTTCACTAGTTCAATTTATAGTTTGTAAGTAAGTGTCCGCGGGGCCCCGTGAGTTTGTGGGCCCGGGGCAGTGCATCGTCTAGCCCTCCTGAAGCTACGCTACTGGTGCCTATACACCACCTGTTACGTTGGCTAATACATCTCAGGCGAATGAGGGGTGTAACATTACCCCTTATCTTATCTACCCCTTTGGATAGCATTACATTTTTGGCCTTCTGTAATCGATATAATCGATATCGAGGTAATCAGAAAGATTCGAGCGCCAGTTCTCTCTAGAATACCCCTTTCGCTTCGTCCACATTCATCAGTCTCTTCATACATGCTCGCCGGCTTCGAGTACTCTTGACATTCCCGTCCTTGAGTGTCCGATAGTTGGATTTCAAACTTTGGCATGTTACTTTTCGACGTTCACCGTTAAGCTCTTGGTACGGTAGCAAAGTTAAGTAAGTTCAGAAGGTCTCTATACACCACCGGGATTTGAACTTGCAATCGTGACTCTGCAGTACCTACTATTTAAACCACACTGTTTATATACTCGTGTACATCACGTCATTGAAGGAAAACATCGAGAGGAAACCCGCATACGTCCGGAAGCAATTCAAAGGCGTATCTATAGTCGTGGTCGAGTAGCGGCGACGGACTCGCCATCTGACACATTGGCACCTAAAATATATCTCTGGCGGTAAGTGGGTGTGTGGGTATTACCTCTACACCTCTGCCTACCCCTTCGGGGACCTTTATGGGAAGGCGGGGGGATATATTATTATACATCAGACAAATATTCGACCCTGGCGAGAATTGAACCGGCAATCTTAAGCTACGCCAGAATTTAAGGTACGTCATCGTGATTCACAACATACACCTTACTAAAGGGGACCAAAAAGCAATTTTCACAAGATAAGCATGCAAATATTGACAGCCGCAGTCAATTGTAAGTCAAACACAGTAAACAACACTACTTGAGTATGCCTACTGCGGCAAGTGAGGATATATGCCGACTGCTTCTTATATGTATGTTTATTTACATCTTACTGACTAGGAGTGGTTATCGTGTAGGCCAAGAGCTGGTGTCTGTTGTTAATAATTTTGGTGATTTTTTTTATTTATAGCTATTTATGTACCAATGCTGGGCAGATGCCTCCTCCCTCGCCCACCCTCACACTCGATCACCACTCAGTGATCGAGTGCAATTTACGATTTTTTTTCAAATGCTTTTCTATACCTTCTTGGCCTTCCGTGTCTTTGCGTTACGTTTTTCGTGATCCACCACATAGACACAAATATTTTCATTTACAATAAAATATACAGAAATAAATATTTTATCGCTCTATAAATAAAATATTTCAATGTCTTGTATGATACATACATAAAAAAAACATTTAAATTATAATGATAAATCTATCAAAACAATACCAGCTCCTAGCCTATAATCCAAATAGCAGGACGTCCTAGAGAAAGCGCTCGCCAGATTTATGAGTTGATTGTCGTAACGTCCAGAAGGTTGAATACTGACGGCCCCACGTTGGGCGCCATCCCACGTACAAAGGGTAAACGAGTACTACGTTTTATTATTTTCTATTAGAGATAATGATGAATTTGGTCTTTGTGTATGTTTTACTAGTCTTGTTCAAAAGACCAGGTTGTAATTAATAGGTCGTTGATTCCATGCCACCAAGCAATTCAGCCTTATTACATCTATGCTAATAATAAAATTGTATTAGTATAAATATTTTATTATTTTTATGTTATACATGTTTAATGAGCCAAGAGCCGTGGTCGCCGAGTGGTTCGAGCAGTTGCCTGCGACGCAAAGGTCGCAAGTTCGAATCCCGACTGTGCCAATGAGTTTTTCTGAACTCAAGAGCAGTGATTAGTCACGCCACGAGCTTTACGGTGAAGGAAAACATCGAGAGGGAACCTGCATACGTCTGAGAAGGAATTCAAAGGCGTATGTGTAGTCGTGCTTGAGTAACGGCGATGGACTCGCCATCTGTCACTCTGGCACCTAATATACCTCTGGCGGAAAGTGGGTGTGTGGGTATTACCTATACCCCTCTACCTACCCCTTGGGAAGGCGTGAGGATATATTATATTATATTATGTTTAATAAAATTTTAGGGTCCTCAAGGGTAGGCAAAAGTGTGTAGGTAGTACCGATTTTTTTTGCTATAGACATAATATATAGCGTTTACTAAATAACTAATAGCTATTAATAAAAAATAGCATTCATTGATTTTTTGTCTACAATAAAACATAATCAACTGTTGATCCAACTAATGATCTATCACTGTGCCACATTCCATCCAATTCAGTCCAGTAGTTTTTGGAACATGCTTTCAAACTTTCGCTTTCGTAATATTACCTCGTTGGATAAATGTTTTAAATAATTAAGAAATGGCGAATTAAAATGCCCAAAAAGGAAAGTATTTGTCAGAGATTTGAGCAAAACCTTTTCGCTAATTAACTTGAAGAAATGAGTCTAATTGCTTTAATTCTTGGCTCCAGCCCCACCTAAGCTTAATGAAGACAAAAGGACGCGTTTCGCAACTTTCAGGTAAGATTTTTTTTCCTTTACAAACATATTTTTTCTTTTCACAAAACAAATGACATCTAAGTACCTACGTACATTATTTTGTATTATTTTTTCAAACTTCAAAGGCAGTTTTTTATTTTGGATAATAATTCTGCTTGACCAGTTTTTTTTTTTTTATACCACTTGGGTGGCAAACAAGCATGCGGTCCGCCTGATGGTAAGTTTAAGGTCCAGAGATAATCAATAGAGGCATCCGAATGGTGTAGCTACTAACAAAGTTAAAGTAATAGATTCAAACCTCTGTTTATCTTGATAGCAAGGTGAACAGAGTTTTCTCTGGTTAGCAAGAAACTGGCAACCAGAGACAGATGAATGTGGACGAAGCGTAAGAAGTATGTAAGTAAGTAAGAGAGGAAGCAATGAAAATAAGCAATTTGCCACCGGCTAACACGTATACAGAGACTGATAAATGTGTATCAAAATCAAAATCAAAATGCTTTATTCAACGTAAGGGACACAGGGAACACTTATTGAACGTCATATACTTAACAAAAACTAAAGTTACCACCGTTTCCAAGAGAAATAAATAAACAGTGTTGCGGCTCAAACCGATGTCTTCTCATGTTCACTGAACGAATTCACGAAGGCCACTTACAGCATATTTTGTGTGAAGGAATAACCTAAGTTTTAGGATTAAATATATATACTTATATACATAATTTTAGGATTACTTTATTTTATTTTTCTACACTATTGTATTAGGTTAACCTGTAAGGATAGTTGTAAGCATAATAAATAAATAAATAATATGGAATAGGTAAGTGTGTAAGTATAGAGAGGACTGGTGCTTTGCTCTCTCTAATAATCATTGATAGTCTTCGCGTGATCATATTTGAGTATGGAAAGTAATCACTTTCGAACAACGTATAAGCTCACGTCCTTTAGTGTGTGGAAAACGTATCTAAAAGTTAATCAGTTTTAAAACAAGCTTTGTGAGAAACAATGTGACACAAAATTTATGTGTTTACGGCACAACTTTGTCGGATGTTCGCTTAGCTGAATATCTTTATTAAAGCTACTTCGCTACAATAGACGTATTTGTGTTACTCATGCAATGTAACTATGAAGAGATATTTCACTCGATCGGACACAACGATGGGAACGTTAAGAGTCAATTAAACTGGTGAAAATGTATGGAGGGACTGTATGATTTATTTAACAAAAACGTACATCAATATACAATCAATAATATCATACATAATTTCTCAAATATCAGGCACTCAGGCACTGAATGATGAATGTAAAATTATAATAATATCCTCACGCCTTCCCACATGGGTCCCCTTTTTGTATTGTCTCTCGTAGCGTGAGTTCCGGGAACTTTTGCTACTTAACCGGTCAATGGCGAGACCTAGGCCTCCAGTCAGGCACTTTATTTCTAAGCAACACAGCTAAGGGCACCCCCTGTGGGGTACGAACCTCGGCTTAGGGCGTTGCTGGATCGCGAGCAAGGGAGCTGAGCTGGACTGATAATTTTATTTAAATATTATTTGGGGGCGGGATTTGCGCGTCTGGCTCGGCGCGGGCCGGCGTTTGCGGCGGGGGTCGGGGGGGACATGGGTCCCCGAAGGGTTAGGCAGTGGTGTATGGGTAATACCCACACACCCACTTTCCGCCAGAGGTATATTAGGTGCCAACGTGACAGATGGCGAGTCCATCGCCGTTACTCTAGCACGACTATACATACGCCTTTGAATTTCTTTTCAGACGTATGCAGGTTTCCTCACGATGTTTTCCTTCACCGTAAAGCTCGTGGTGTGACTCATCACTGTACTTAATTTCAGAAAAACTCATTGGACCACTGATGAATGTAATGAAATTAATTTAAATTATTTATTCACCAAAATACGATTAGTTACAGATATGATGAAAAATTAAAATAAGAAAAAAATATGACGAAGCAAAAGAAGTATGTATTTCTAGAGAGAACTGCCACTCTACTGTCTAGGCCTTCCATATGAGAGCCTGATGATATGTACTTATGTATATATCTTTTGAAGATTTCACGCTTTCCCGCAAGTCGCCACGAGTCGAAGTCGCAGGCGAAAGGGTAGGCAGATGTAAGAACGATTCGAACCCGCGACCTCAAGTTTCGTAGCCAGACACTCGGACCACTAGACCAGACCAGTCTATAGTTTCTTCCAGTCCTTTAGGAGTATGTGAAAAACATGGAGTAATTCAGTACAAGTAAGAGAAAGCTATAAGATGATGTCCATAATATTTTAATAGTCTCATTAAATTCTAGAAAAGTGTCGCATTAAAACAGGTAGTTAAATGGTTGGCAAACTGCTAGGATCCAGTTACTGCTGGGAATATTGCTCAGATAAGGAGCGTTAAAGTTCTACTGAATCGATATGACGCACCACACAGACCTCACCGAAGCTTTTAATATACATAGCCTGTAGAGCAAAGATTGCAAGTTTGCCGACTGTAATAATAATAATAAACTAATAATATTTGTACCTTAGTCTTGGATGTCCTATGTATTTATGTATACATATATATCTATCTATATAAGTAAATATATCGTTGTCTAGTTACCATAACACAAGCTTTGATTAATTTGGGACTTGGTCAATTTGTGTCTTATACCTTGGGACAATTGGACTATGAATAAAAATAATTTATCGTCCATAAAATCAAGTCAGCATTAATTGAATTAATTACTGTAACATTTATGATTATTCCACTCGAGGCCACCTGGATTGGTGCGATAAAAGTTTTTAACACCTTTAAAGTCCATATAACAATTCATTTTGGGCAATAACATGCCCATTAATTTATCGCATAAACACCGGTGACGTCGCCAATTAACGACTATTAGGTCCCGTTTATTAATGTATTTTTGAGGCCTTGTGTAAAAGCTATGTACTGTTAATGCACTCCATATACATATCGCTCCATCAGGATAAAACATTATGAATTAACAAAATAATTTAATTTAATTTTGGGATAGGACACAATCAAAGGAGCCATTAAAAATATATCATCGAGAGGAAACCTGCATATGTCTGAGAAGCAATTCAAAGACATATGTATAGTTGTGCTTGACTAACGGCAATGGACTCGCCATCTGTCACGTTGGCACCTAATATACCTCTAGCGGAAAGTGGGTGTGTGGGTATTACCTATACACCTCTGCCTACCCCTTCGGGGACCCTTGTGGGAAGGCGTGAGGGTATTATTATTATTATTATATTATTATGTATAGTTGTGCTTGAGTAACGGCAATGGACTCGCCATCTGTCACGTTGGCACCTAAAATATATATCTGGCGGAAAGTGGGTGTGTGGGTACTACCGATACACCTCTGCCTACCCCTTCGTGGACCCCTGTAGGGAAGGCGTGAAGGTTTATGTATGTATCTATTGATCCACACAGCGTTTTAATAATATAGATAACAAACCCAGAAATATTCCTCATTCATTGCAATATTCTAGTTGCTTGAACATACAGTACGACAATTTACGGCGTCTAATAGAACTAAAATCCAAGCTTTGTATCCAGGTAAATCAACTAGACGTGAATAGGTCACAGGTATTGGGCTGAAACCTGCAAAGGACGCGGTTAGTTCATTTAATATGTATGCTATGGACGGTGGATCGAACATGCTTGAATACAATATAAGCTTGGTATCCAAGCCACTGAGTATGAAACGCATTTACTCTAGTACCTGCCTCAAATTCGAAGGTGAAGTAGCACCAAAATTTCGCCAGAGATTTATCTAAACATCGAGGCAAGGTTTAAAGAATGTTCGTTCTTCCTAAATTGAACCATTTATGATTTGAAAATGAAATTTATTATATACTAGCTGTGACCGCGACTTCGTCAGCGTAGACAGCTTTTTTACCTTTCGTAAAAAAAATCTTTTTTTTCAACAAAAAGTATCCTATGTTACTTCTAATACCTCCGAGAATATGTGTACAAAGTTTTATGACGATCGGTTAAGTAGTTTTTACGTGAAAGCGTAACAAACAAACTTACATTCACATTTATAATATTAGTAAGGATTAAGTATAGTCATGCCTGAGTAACGGCAATGGACTCGCCATATGTCACATTAGCAACTAAAATAAATCTCTGGCGGAAAGTAGGTGCACACTCTGGGGGATCTTTGTGAAGCATAATATTATCATACAAGAGGCCGGTAGATTTATAACAACACCCTCTTTTCGCTGGTTTAGGTCTACACGTGACAGATGGCCTGTCACCGTTACTCAAGTAGAAAAAAAATATATCTTGCATTTTAACTCAGAGCTACAAGACGAGTAATTCATAGCAAAGCAGTAATTGTGTGTTTCTATGTGAGTTACTGTTGTGTAATTGTGTGACTGTGACACTGTGACTTCCTTTTTAACGATTCTGTTTTATTTGCAACTAATTTGAGCGGCGACTTTCTGTCTACATTTAAACTTAGAAACGAGGAAAATTCAAGTCTAGTTCATCTAAAAATGACGGACGGTAATTTCCTATTACTTTACTATATATTACTATATTTTTTACTATTAGGTGGCAAACAAGCCCAGTGGTAAGCGGTTATCACAGCCTATGGTCATAAATAACGCCCGGGTAAGCGCACGCACGACCGAGGAAAAATATTCTCACGTCCTTCTTGAAGAGCTCCAGACGAAACATAGTCACATACTAACTACAATTGTTATCATTTGAATTACAAAGCTACTGCCAATGTTTATAGGGTTGATTTTCCGCTATAGGGTTCTGAAGAGAAAATATGTAAAATAATATAAAATTACCCTTTTTCCACCAAAATTGGCAAGAGAATTGTGTCGTTACGCCACCGCTGTAAATTATTGCCAGAACAAGGTCCTTTAACAAATTGTTTGAATAAAAAAATAATTTTGAGGGTAGTTCGAAATAAGTACGGCAATCATGGCGTCTGCTTGAATTTGTTACTCAACGATGGGGCATTATCTTTTTATATCTTATGAAGGCCCATGCTCATATATAAATGAAAGATAAAAGATGGAAGGAAAACATTGAGAGCAAACCTACATACGTTAGGGAAGATGTTCAAAGACGTATGGATGACAGGAGGGTCCTCGAAGGGGTAGGTACGGGTGTGTAGATGGTAAACACACCCACTTACCGCCAGAGGTATATTAGGTGCCAACGTGACAGACGGCGACTCCATCGCCGTTACTCAAGCACGACTATACATACGTCATTGAATTTCTTCTCAAACGTTTGCAGGTTTCTTCTCGATGTTTTCCTTCACCGTAAAGCTCGTGGTGTGAGTAATCACTATACTAAAGTTCATAAAAACTCATTGGTACAGTCGGGATTCGAACTCGTAATCTTTGTGTTGCTGACTTTTTGAACCATTCGGCCAACACGGCTCCAAATAAGCACTATAAGCATATTATATTGAATTCAGAAGCTTAATTATATGCGACAGTTATTATACCACTGCCTACCATTTATGGACGCGAAAATTAAAATAATAATAATTATTTTTATTTTTTTTATACAACAAGAGGCCAAACAAGCATACGGCCCACATGATGGAAAACGGTTACCGTAGCCTATTTACGCTCACGATACCGAAGTATCACTTGCGCGTTGCCACTCTGTGTTCGGAGAGTTATAGTGTGTTGGCAGCATAATGGGCTTAGAGTGACAACGCGCAAGTGATACGCGCGTTGTCACTCTGTGTTTGGAGTGTTATACTGTGCATAATGGGATAATTCACTATGCTGCCAACACAATATAACAATCTTCCCCCCTCCCCAAGGAACTCGTTACTGGAAACCTTATTCACCGCGTAGGAACACAACACAAAAAATTGTGTTATTTGGCTACGGACTTCTATAAGGTGGAGGTCCTGCCCCAGTCAGGCAGCTCCAAATTCGAACGGGAAACCCGTTATGCCCTACCTCTCTTATATTATAATACAGAGGTCACAAATTCATTTCTATATCTACACGATCGTTGCTCAGAGAAAATAAATTCCGTTTCATAATTTCATTTACAATTCACCCGTGCTCGTTCAATCGTACACCCGGTCACAATTCGTTCTTTTATTCATTTGTTCCTCGTTCATTAATTCATTCAAATAATAGATCTTTTTTTGTTATTACTCTGTGCGTTTTTATATTTATGTATTTGGATCACCAACAGGTAAGAACACCCTGATATTAACACAATATGCCTCAGTATACACAGGTAACCTCAACTACTACATTTTTTTTGTAAAAAAGCAAAAAAAAAAAAAGAACTACGAGTAAACTTGACGTTCCCGTTCACATTTATTTATTGGTAAGTATACCGATTACTTGTGGAAGACATTAGAGGAGGCATATGTCGAGAGACAAGCTGTTTTCTAAACATACCGATTCGATACTTAAATATATAATAAAATTCTAGCATTAAAATATATACATAATCTATATATATAAAAATGATTTGCTGTTCGTTAGTCTCACTAAAACTCGAGAACGGCTGAACGGATTTATCTTATCTTAGTCTTGAAATGTTCGTGGAGGTCTAGGGTAGGTTTAAAAGGCGAGAAAAAAATCGAATAATTTCGAATAAGTTTGATAAATCTTAAGTTTTGTCACAAATTAAGTTTCTGAACACACCATAATATTTGACATTAGATTTGACAACCATTATGTCAATCATTCTGTCGCACTAGGTCGCACTTCAGAACACGGAGATTTGTGGCAAAAAAATAAAAACATAATGTGTCGAAAATAATAATAAAACTTCATGCTTCATTAAAAAAATGCTTTTTTATTCAATACGTTTTGTTTGTTTTGAAATTAGTTTATACAAAAGTTTAGGTGTTTTATTTATCGATTGAGGCAGTACGAAGTCTGCCGGGTCAGCTAGTATAACAATATAAGTATTGTCAATTTTAACAGCAATAAAGGCTTATTATTACTATACCGATTACATCAATTACAATACTTAACGCAGTCTTACAAAAGTTGCCGTGGTGGCCGAGTGGTTCGAGCAGTTGCCTGCGACGCAAAGATCGCAAGTTCAAATCCCGACTGTACCAATGAGTTTTTCTGAACTTAAGTACAGTGATAAGTCCCACCACGAGCTTTACGGTGAAGGAAAACATCGAGCGGAAACCTGCATACGTCTGAGAAGAAATTCAAAAGCTTATGTATGTATAGTCGTGCTTGAGTAACGGCGATGGACTCGCCATCTTTCACGTCTAATATACCTCAGGCAGAAAGTGGGTGTGTGGGTACTACCTATACACCTCTGCCTACCGGGACCCTTGTGGGAAGGCGTGAGGATATATATTTTGAAATAAGTATTGTAAATTTTAACAGCAATAATTATTATTATACCGATTACATCAATTACAATACTTAATGCAGTCTTACAAAACTAAATCATTTGTGTTAGACATATAGTGTTGTCTGTTGTACATACAGACTACATTGTAGACTACAGAAAGAGAGGGAACTCTACAGGTTCTTGGAACTTAAAAGTAGAGATCCCTATCATTTAATATTATTCTCTTGTAGTTAATTCAACAAAGATTTTACTGTTATTTATTATTACATTACTTTTCATGATAAAATATTGCAATCTCGAAGAAGTCAATAGACGCCTAACTATTAGGCGAGATTTTATTAAGTGAGAGGCAATATCCGCCATTCTACTTTCAACAAATGGAATCAGACGAGTTATTCAGTTTTGATAACTGAAAATAATACAAACGTCCTTCATCATTGCAGATCTATATAAAACAAAACATCTCGTCGAGTCTGTTTTAGATATATCAACAGATTAACTTTACAACTTTACAACAACTTTAGAGAAGCGAGAGAAGAAGAGAGAGCATTATTCACATCGTCAGTGAATAATGCTCTCTCTGACGTGGTTCATTGGTTTAGTGCCAATGAGATTTAAAAAAAAACAAAATATAACAAAAAATAAAATGTACTCGTACAATTATTACGTTAGAATAGTAGAATGTGTGAAGTTCCTTGTTTCATACAAAACTTTGTATTTAAAGACATAGCAAAAAGGTTGACATCACAGGAGACCGAAGAGCTGGCAGCTACCTCGGACAAAGAATTAGCCTAGCTATTCAAAGGGGGAACGCTGCCAGTATCTTCGGAACCCTGCCTAAAGGGACTCCTTTTAACAATATTTTTTAGTTATTATATTATTATTATTATTAATGAGTTATATATATGATATTCATGTGATTATATTTACCTACGTAGAACTCATATGTGATCACATCGAATATTATCTCATATTATTATAGGTAAAATATAAAAAATCTGTCGTATAAAAAGAGTGGTATCGAATAAGCAATCTGTTTAAAAAAAAATGAGGACGGTTTGGAAAAAAACAGTTATCGTTATTAAACTTTTAATAAAAATAATACACTTGATTAAAACTTTGTGTTATCTTATGTATTTTTTTTATATCTATGAGAAACTCTGCCCGCCTGATACGCGGTTACCTCCTCCTAAGCGCTTGCAACACCAGAGGATTTTGACTCTAATTACTTATTGAAACAAAGTTTTAAATGCAAAGCCACGTGGGAATCAGAAATCAATCAAGCCTGTCTTATCATGGAGGATTTGTATTCCAGACCCTCGCTCGTTAGACCTTGGTCGACCCACGCATCGTAAGTGATGGGGTGGTACGCGCAATGAGCGGAAGCGAGAGCGATAAAATTTGTGTCTATATTTAAAAAAGCAGTTGTGAAACAATTTATTGATAAAATATTTGCCCCAAATCGGTATCCTTCGGCAACGTGCCAAGAAGACTACCCGCATTGCCACGCTGGATAGCAATGTCGATTCTCTGAGCGAGATATGTTCCAGTCCAAAAAATCTCCATTCGCTGTGGCTCCACAATTCCAGAACACTCCCCTTAACATCTCGCGAGAGCATTAGTTTCGTGTTCAGTTCCGTGGTCATTTAGAGGACAAGGCTAAGCTGGCGTCCAGGAAGCTCGGTGTGCTCAACAGAGCTAAGCAGTACTTCACATCACAACAAAGGCTGCAACTTTATAAGTCACAAATTCGGCCACATATGGAGTACTGCTGCCACCTATGGGCTGGAGCCCCTGGATACCAGCTAGGGCCTTTTGACGCGGTTCAGAAACGCGCTGCTAGAATAGTTGATGATCCCATGCTCACGAGCGGCTTGGAACCACTAAGTCTGAGGAGAGAATTTGCCTCCCTGTGTGTGTTCTACCGCTTGTATAACGGGGAGTGTTCTGCAGAATTGTTCTTCACTTCCACCTTCTACCACCGCACCTCTCGCCATCGACGGGGAATTCATCCCCATACCTTGAAACCAGGTCTCGCACTGTGCGCTTCCAAAGGAGTTTTCTTCCGCGAACGCTCAGGCTATGGAATGAGCTCCCCGTTGAGGTTTTCCCTGTAGAGTACAGCATGGAGTTCTTCAAGAATTCTTCTATTCACACAGATTCCTGCAGGGTCGGCAGCGCGCGAGTGATACCCCTGGTGTTGCAAGCGTCCATAGGCGGCGGTAACCGCTTACCATCAGGCGGACCGCATGCTTGTTTGTCACCCATGATGTGGTATAAAAAAAACAAAAGTCCGTCTGACCATAGAAGTCTTGATCAGACGACGCAAGACTTCTTTAAAGAGATGGTGGGTCTTCCAGGACCATCAACGGCAGTAGGATAAAATAGAAAATATTCTTGTACCACGCTCCAAAACGTCCTTGCGATGCAAAAACGTGTTCGATCCCTACCCTGTAAATGTTTCGGCTAATGAATCAAGACTATTCCTCCCGTCTTGACACTTTTTCCCTTGAAATGTTGCCTCTGGGGAGACTAGTTCAGCTACTACGACAACGAGATCCACATAAGTTATCAATTCACATTGTTGAGCACCTAAGAAGTCGATGTCCTCGGATGCTCGTGTGAACTTTAGAACTATTTATGTCCTGCTCTTAGATACGCTAGTGGGTTAGGGTACTAATCAAAACACAACTGCGTGCTGAACGACTCGTTATTGAGATCAGATAATAATAATCGTTTAAAAAAACTAAAAAAATACACTTTTTATAGAAAATCCAACAAAAAAATTTTTAAAATATTGAATTGTCATCGGAATATGCCAAATTTCGAGTTAATCCGACGTTTTGAAGGGGGTAAAATCATGTTCAAAGATTCCGTTACATACATACTAACATACATACGTCTCAAGCTAATTAATAAAAGCGTATTAAAAACAAAGAGGTTTATTAAAAATTAACTCAGACTAATACTATACAGTCGGAACGAAGCGATAGCCCGTTCTATTTTATATAAGCGCCATCTAGTGGACACTTGTCAACTAAAAATATCAATTAGCATTTGGTCACAAAAACACATCAGTTTTTCGTTTATTAAGACGTGAGCTTTTATTCTCTGCACGGCCTTAAATTGTATAGCAACTTCCGTGAATGGGGCGATGAAGAAAAGCATGTTAGATTGGTTGGGACGTATGAAAAGGATAAGTGATTTAAAATTGATGAAACGAATATACAATGCGAAAGTGTGGAAAAAGAGGAAGGAGACCACATCCTAACCACCTAGGTAAAATCTATGAGTCATAAGGATGGGGATGTCCAAAGTTTCGAAACTGACGAGCATGTATAAAGAGACGGAAGAAGTGCATGAGGCTAAAGACAAGTCTTACTCTCTCTGCCTATCTTGTGAGAGGCTCGGCGTGGTATTACGTTTCGAATTTCTTCTCAAACATAATACAGAGTTCCCTCTCGATGTTTTCCTTCACCGTAAAGCTCGTGGTGTGACTAATCCCTGTACTTAAGTTTAGATAAACTCATTGGTATAGGATTCGAACTTGCAATCTTTGCGTGGCAGAGCTCGTAACACAGCCACCCTACTTACTTCGATAATGTACATGGCGTGACGATATAATACTCAAATATTCCTGTTCATAACCGCGGGGAATCGAACCCGAAAGATCATGTTCCGCAGCCAGGACCAACAGACCAGACGACCCAAAACATCAAAAAGGGTTGCAATGAGTCTGGAATCCAACCCTTAAATTCCTGGGAGAAAGCTTTATCTGGATAGCTTAATGCGCCAACCGTAATTAGTGTGTCGTTAAAATTTAATTAACTAAATTCATCTGCTTGCCCCAGGGACATTAATTAACGTAGCATAGCGGATCGCTCCGGCTATTAGATGGCAAAAACTACACTTTGTTACTCGCAAAACTGGTTAAAGCGTTGTATTAAGTAATTGACAAAATATGACAGAATATAACATCGAGACGAAACCTGCATACGTCTGAGAAGTAATTCAAAGGTGTATGTGTATATAATCGTGCTTGAGTAACGGTGATGGACTGGCCATCTGTCACGTTGTCATCTATAATAATATATCTCAGACGGAAAGTGGGTGTGTGCATACTGTTACGATGGAAGGTTCTGGAGGTCTTGCCGTGTGAAAGCCATGCGAAACAACAACATTTAGCCGGAAATATAAACAAAAGGATGCAATTAAGAAAGGACGTAAACAAGTTGTTTTCGTCGCCCGGCCATTGTTCTGCGGATGCATTCACACGGCAATTCTACGAACATCCTAATGGCAGTCTAGAGCCTTCCACCGATATCTAGTATGTCGTACCGGTGCCATATATAAGGCGGTACCCGATGGGCACGGGCAGTCTGAGCAAGTGAGTCTGAGCGAGTCAGTCAGTGAGTCAGACTGAGTTAGAGTTAGTGAGTTGAGTTCAGTGCGAGTGATCACAAGTGTTTTATCGGTGACTATAGTGAGTGTTTCAGTATTAGTGAAGTGTTTCAGTGCCTAGTGTTTACTGTGTTCTACTGTTACTGTGTTGTAGTGTACACAGAGTAGAAGTGTATCAGTGTCTAGTGTTACTGTGTTCTACTGTTCCTGTGTTGTAGTGTACACAGAGTAGAAGTGTATCAGTATCTAGTGTTTACTGTGTTCTACTGTTACTGTGTTGTAGTGTAAACAGAGTAGAAGTGTTTCAGTACCTAGGGTTTACTGTGTTGTACTAGTACTGTGTTGTAGTGATCAGTGTTATAGTGAATAGAGCTGTAGCGAATAGTGTAAGGATTTATCGTACAAGTCTCCGGAATTATATTGTGTATAGAATAAAGTGTCGTACAAGTGTAACAACCGGCTATCATTAAATTATCCCGAACCCCAGCCCGTAACAATACTATTGACACCTCTGCCTACCTCTTCGGGGACTCTTTTCGGAAGGCGTGAGGATATGTAATATATTGTAATATTATTTTGTCTTTTTGTTGTCAAGGCAATTTGTCCAATATCATCAGCATTCATTTATGGTACAGTATAGAGTATGGAGTTCTTCAAAAAGGTTGTGAAAAGATTCCTTCAGGGTCGGCAACGTGAGTAAAACAACCAAAGGCATCGGTAGCCGTCTATCATCAGGCTAAGCTCTCGGCTTCCCACCTAAGTGAATAAAAAACTACATACTGAGTTTTAAAGATACTTCTTTAAAACTCAGTATGTTAGTTATTTAATTACAACAGAGTGGCAACGTGCTAGAGCTACTTCGGTATCGTGAGCATAAGTAGGCTACGGTAACCGCTTCAGAAGGGCCGTATGCTTGTTTGCCATTCTTGTTTTATAAAAAAGAATCATGAAAGTAAGTGAACATTGCCGTGCCCTCAAACAGGGTGTAATTTTATCCTTAAGCATAGTATATTGTGATTTAAATGATGTCTGTGTTTTGGGTTATTTTTACATGCAATAAATATATTTGATTTGATTTGATTTGAACCACTGACATGGGTGCCTGTGAACGCTTGAAAATCTTTTCACACCTTTGAATAACTATCCTGTATAAACTGTCGCTCCACGTCTCCGAAGAGATCTTAAAACTTACCCCGTTCCATTCGAGATCCTGTAGATCTTCTTTAACAATAGATAAAGCAAAAAACCTTTTTGTTCACATCACACGTGCTTCTAAATACTTCGGGGACTAGAGATTTCTTTTATAGCCTCTCGCTACAAAGCATCTTATTCTCAAAGATATATCAGGTAATCTTTTGTTGTGATCATAGACAATGTGCTAATACCTCAGAGGGGGAATATTCACTCGTAGAAAAGGGATTTGAAATGTGTAGTGTCGATTTAGTGGACCGAACACACTTGTGCGTCCGACATGTTGGAAATGGCTAGTGAATCGCAGTGGGATAATCACGTTTTTAAATAGTAACAGTATTTGATTTGCTATAGTTTCGCATTAGCTCGATGATGCACGTAGTAAAATAAAAAAGTCAACTTCAGGTCACTGGTAGCGTTGCGATCGTGTTCCAATTTTATCTTTTAACTCGAATGAAGCTGGTAGGGATTAAAAAATATTTTCACGATTTCCCACAAAGGTCCCCGAATGGGTAGGCTGATGTGGGGTAGTACCTACACACCCACTGTCCACAAGAGATATATTTAATTCTAGTCGTCCCGCCCAGCTTCGCTTGGGTGAAAAAAAAAAGCCACGGACTCAGTGGCGCCACCTATCGGGTCAAATTGTGAATGTAAAACATTCTCGAATCCACCTGAAGAAACAGAAAATTTAATTTAAATCGGTCCAGCCGTTAAAGAACATACAGACAAACTTTCTTTTTTATATTTACAGATATATATCCTCACGCCTTCCCACAAGGGTTCCCGAAGGGGTAGGCAGGGGTGTATAGGTAATACCCACACACCCACTTTCCGCCAGAGGTATATTAGGTACGGCGAGTCCATCGCCGTTCCTCAAGCACGACTATACATACGCCTTTGAATTTCTTCTCAGACGTATGCAGGTTCCTCTCGATGTTTTCCTTCACCGTAAAGCTCGTGGTGTGACTAATCACTGTACTTAAGTTCAGAAAAACTCATTGGTACAGTCGGGATTCGAACTTGCGACCTTTGCGTCGCAGGCAACTGCTCGAACCACTCGGCCACCACGGCTATTTATAGATGAATAGTTTAATAGCACTACATGGAGCGAACCGTTAATTATGTTAATTAATTAATTATATATTTACATACAAAAAGTATAAGTAGATATGTTGAATAAATATACAGTAAAAATCTGACGTTTTCAAAGACAAGTGAAGCGTCGAAAGTGGGCCGTGGATTTGCCTAAGTAAGCTAAATTGTTCGCTAGAAGCCAATGACATGACGAAAGGTGAAGGTAACCCGGCAGGAAATTGCCTGCGCCATTTAGCAGCTTTTCGAACGTCATGTAATTTTGCCGCATTATCCTATCCCACTAATAGAACCTGACTAACCTCCTTTCGGCATTTATAGGCATCCGTGCTTCTAATTGAATAATAATTTATATAACCTCACGCCTTCCCACAAGGGTCCCCGAAAGGGTAGGCAGAGGTGTATAGGTAATATCCACACACCCACTTTCCGCCAGAGATATATTTTAGGTGCTAACGTGACAGATGGCGAGTCCGTCGCCGTTACTCAAACATGACTATACACGCCTTTGAATTACTTCTCAAACGTATGCAGGTTTCCTCTCGATGTTTTCCTTCACCGTAAAGCTCGTGGTGTGACTAATCACTGTACTTAAGTTCAGAAAAACTCATTGGCACAGTCGGATTCGAACTTGCGATCTTGTCGCAGGCAACCTTTAATTTATATGATCAATTTATCTGTTCGTCTATGACATCGTCGGAAATTTTTGTCAGTGACAGCAACTTTGTCATCTGTGCATTTGTTGCAAATCTCTTACATTTGACACACCTTTAGCTTTACGACAAAATGTCTGAACATTATGACAGGCCATCTGTCACGTAATATAATATAATTTTAATAGCACAATGACTAGTGTTAATAAACCCCTGTCTGCATAGTACATTTTCGACGCAATACATCCTTACTAATATTATAAATGTGAAAGTAAGTTTGTTTGTTACGCTTTCACGTAAAACCTACTTAACCGATCATCATAAAACTTTGTACACACAATTTTGGAGGTGTAAGAAGTAACATAGGATACTTTTATTGAAAAACAAAAAAAAATTACGACAGATAAAAAACCGTTTTGCTGAAAACTCCACGCGGGCGAAGCCGCGGGCATAAGCTAGTTATCTATATTTAGAATCATTTTTGCAGCAAATCATCTATCTACCTGTACATGAAGAGTTTCTGGCGTCAATCTTAATTAGAATCAGTCAAGCAGGAAAGCTTAGAACAAGAAAATACTTCCTTACGCAACAAAAAGGAAAACAAATAATAATTCGCACCCTATTTGTAATAAAATGATCGTAAACAATCTAAATAAACGCGTAGCGTCTTGAATACCTTACTCTTTTTATTGCCTGCCAACAAGATAATAAAAAATAATATTGAAAACGTGGCTTATTATTTTTTATGATCATAAAGTCAGCTCCATAGCTCTCTCTATTCTGTTTTACTGCACATCAGCTTGCGAAACACGATCGTGGCATATAAGTGACATACAGACAGCTTGTTCGGAATCCGAAATGATTTAGATCGGATTCGCAAGCAAGTGACGTGAACGAGGGTGTGATTGTAAAGATGAAGACAGGCATGTTACGTTGGTTTGGGCTCTAGTACCATTCAAGCTTTATGATTTTTTTCTATTATAATGCTTTAATATACATTCTAATAATATACATAACTAGTTGTCCGGCCCAGCTTTGCTTGGGTGAAAGAATAAAAGCATCCTGAAACACGATCGTAGCCGCCTAACGGGTCCAATTGTGAGTCGAAACCTGAGGACATACAGAAAATTGCATTAAAATCGGTCCAGCCGTTTAGAATGAAGTCAGTGACATACACACGTACAGCAGAAATAATATTATATATATATATATATATATATATATAATAAAAATATATAAAGATAAAAAAAAACGTAACACGTACGACACATTTGACATACACCAAGTAATAAGGTGTCAGACTGAGAAGAGTCTTACTTGATATCAAATATACTTTTGTTTATGGTTGAAGTACTGTAAGTAACAGAACTGAGCAGAGATAATAATATAATTATATTTTTTTGGTCTTACTTACTTAACGTCAAAAATAATCATAACTATAAAAATATTAATTAAAGCTCATTAATAATGCTTAAGCTCATTTTTTATGAATAATGATCCAACTACAGACCAACTATGGACCACTAGTAAAATTATTTTGACGTATATTAACGCGACCTATTAATGAAGTAGCACCTTCCCACAAGGGTCCTCGAAGGGGTAGGCAGAGGTGTATAGGTAGTATCCACACACCCACTTTCCGCCAGAGATATATTTTGGCACCAACGTGATAGATGGAGAGTCCATCGCCGTTACTCAAGCACTACTATACACACGCCTTTGAATTTCTTCTCAGACGTATGCAGGTTTCCTCTCGAGTTTTCCTTCACCGTAAAGCTCGTGGTATGACTAATCACTGTATACAGAAAAACGCGTTGGTACAGTCGGGACTCGAAATTGCGATCTTTGTGTCGCAACCACTCGGCTACAACGGCTCGGCACGGTAATTAATCTATTACGAGTTCGTAAGGCTGGCCTTATTGTTTGAAAGCAGTTCTCATCGACAGTGTGTCGCATTCATATCCGTTGAGGAAATCACCAAATGTACATAGGAAATGAAAAAATCGTTCACTTTTTCGCTGCTTTTTCAATTGATGCTTTACATCAACGTGCTCACCTTTTATATATTAATGGCAACACTGTTTCAATCAAACCGTAATCCTTAAAAAAATACGTAGCTACCTACGTGTATTTTTCGGCTCAATTTATAAAGGAACTTCTTTTAAATTTTATATACCTACACGTGAAAGTCACCTGGGATTTTCAAACGAAAACGTTGCCTTATTCTTTTGAGATATAACAAAATAATGATTGTTCCCGTTCAAAGCCGGGCAGGTCTTTAGTATAGAGATAGTTGTAAGGTGACAGATGGCGAGTCCATCGCCGTGACTCAAACATAATATAATAGAGTGACAAACAAGAATGCGGTCTGCCTGAGTGTAAGCGGTTACCGCGGCCTATGAATACTAGAACCAAATGCATTGCCAACCCTTCTTCTCAAACGAATGCAGGTTTCTCGGCCATCACAGCTTCCGAAATTAATTGTTTAATTTTCACTGACCGCTCCACCCCACCTGTAGCCTTATCATAATTCCCAGCGCGTTCCTTTCATCGGATCGGAACATAAGTATTACATCACAGAGTTACACATTCATACGTCTATTTGCATTGCGGGCGTATTTTCATGTGCATAGATTTACGCGAGCAAATTGACTTGGTTCACCTTGGCATCTACCTTTCCCTGATATTTAAGGGAAATTTCCTTATCGATAAAGACGCGATCATGACTCAAGAATGCTTAAGTGACGTTTCCAAAGGTCCCTTTCGCAAGGGCATAAAGGTCAAAGGTAAAAGCCTAAAAGTGATGCAATCGGCCCCTAATACTATGCTTGAATACAAAAATTCCCTTCAAATTAGAAGCACTGGTTGTCGAGTGGTTCCAGTAGTTGCCTGCGACACAAAGATCCCCAGTTCGCATCCCGACTGTACCAATGAGTTTTTCTGAACTGAAGTGCAGTGATTAATCACACCACGAGCTTTACGGTAAAGGAAAACATCGGGAGGAAACCTGCATACGTCTGAGAAGCAATTCAAAGGCGTATGTATGTATAGTCATGCTTGAGTAACGGCGATGGACTCGCCATCTGTCACGTTGGCATCTAAAAAATATCTGGTGGAAAGCGGGTGTGTGGGTTCTGTCCTTAAAATTCTCGTCTTCGACCGAAAGAAACCAGATTGGCTATGGTAACCGCTTGCCATCAGGCGTGTCGTTCTCCTGACTACTACAATAGTACACTCAAAAGTGTTTGTGTATAGTAAAAAGCTTAATAATACAATCTTTGTATGAAAAAGCGTAGCTCATATCGCCCTTTCCTCGCGAACTTCACTTCAAAAAATGTTTCTATTGAAATATTTCTAAAAGAACTGGGTTGGATAGCATCCGGAACCAGTGAGGTGTGCCGGCTAAATAGACCGGATATCCGGGAGATTGTGCCTGTATAAACACTAACCGGATGCGTTAGAAGTATTTATATGTGTATAGTTATTTTTATATAACAGTTAGAGGAAGGTTGTCTGTGTGTAGTCGCCTTTCGATTAGGAGTTTTCAAAGGGTAGACAGAGGAAAAAACATCATCTTGATGAGACTGATGAGTGTGGATGAAGCGAAAGAGATGTGTAACTGAGAGAGCTGGCGCTCTACTTTCTCTACCCACCCTGTCAGAAAAGAATCTGTGAGACGATATTAATGTATGTATGAATGTATCAGGGCATATTTTATATGAATAATAATTCAAGTAAGATTATCCTTATAGCAAAGAAGTTTTAGTTATTACATACATACATGCCGTGGTGGCTAAGTGGTTCCTGCGACACAAAGATCGCAAGTTCGAATCCCGACTGTACCAATGAGTTTATCTGAACTTAAGTACAGTGATTAGTCACACCACGAGCTATACGGTGAAGGAAAACATCGAGAGGAAACCTGCATACGTCTGAGAAGAAATTCAAAGGCGTATGTATAGTCGTGCTTGAGTAAAGGCGATGGACTCGCCATCTGTCACGTTGGCACCTAATATACCTACATACATTATCATCACACCGAATCCCCAACGAGGTAGGTACAGAGTATAGAGCGCAAGTACTTGCTAGACTTACATACCTCTTTCGCTTCGTTCACATTCATCAGCCTCTTCATACATGCTCGCCGGTTTCGAGTACTCTTGACGTTCCCGTCCTGAGTGTCCGATCGATTTGATCCAGGTAGTTGGAACGTGGTCTTCCTCTGTCTCGTCTTAATTATAGATATAATAATACATATATGTTTACTTAGCCTTGCCACAAGGGACCCTGAAGGAATAAAAACACCCTCTTTTCGCCCAAAATATATTTGAAATTGTCGCCTTTTTTATGCCTTTCATATTTCAAACTTATAAAGAATATTAATATTTTCCGCTTTGATTTATTTGACCTTAACAATGATTAATAACAAGTTAATAAAATATTTCGTTTTATATAAAGACGGACCATTAATCAAAATTAAGAGATCGTTCTATTGTTTCATCTTGAATTTATTCCAATTCTAATTGCTATTTGCGTTCAATTGAAAAGAAATTTGTCGGGTTCTGATTTCAAATTAATATAGTTTTATTTTTGTTCTATCTTCATGCCTTCCCAAGGGTCCACAAGGGTCTCGAAAGGTACGAAGCCCTACGGCGGACAGAGGTGTCCTTTTCCACCCGAGATATATTTAGTCGCTAAAATGAGAGATGGTAGGTCAATCGCCGTTACTCAAACACGACTATACATACCATTGAATTTCATCTCAAACGTATACAGGTTTTCTCTCGATGTGTCCTTCACCGCAAAGCTTGTAGTGACGTGGTCGACGTTTATATGTCTGATGGACAGGACTACAGTAAAGTGTTCAACAAACTGCCATCAAAATGGCAAACATATAGGTAACTAGCGGCCCGTCCCGGCTTCGCACGGACATTTATTTTTTAAATATTTTGGCATAAAATTTATTTTTTCCTTGCAATAAAAAAACCTATATTAATCAGTGATAATGTAGCATTCAAATGGTGAAATAATTTTTAAAATCGGTCCAGTACTTTTTGAGACAATTCCTTACAAACAAATCTTTCCTCTTTATAATTTTAGTATAGATTGGAGCCAAATCTTTGATTAGCTAAAACATTAAAAAAACATAGGTAAAGACCTAATATTAGTATATAGAAAGGATATACAATATAAGTTAGTCCGTGTAGGAAACAAGGACAAAATGCGCATAAACTAATCTTGCTTTTTTTTTAACGACATTCAGCTAATTTAATTTGAATTTTCATAAAAAGAATTCGAAGCTCAGTAACGTGGCGCGTTCGGAAATTGTGTTCTGGTAATGTTGTACGTGGGTTGTATTAAATATTGTTACAAGTTCATTTCCTGCTTCAGATACCGAGTGCTAGTGAGGCTTCTGTTGACTTCTGAATGTCCGGCATGCTTAGGCAGTCTGGCCTTTCCCTTATAGAAGACATGCTGACAAACTGCCTGTGTATTGTCAATAATTTCTTCGCATTTATAGTTGCTATTTAAATCCGAACATCCGAAAAATGTGATTTTTTCGGATTTTCGGATTTAAATAGTGACGAGCTTTACGATGAAGGAAAACATCGAGAGAAAACCTGCATACGTCTGAGAAGTAATTCAAAGGCGTATGTATAGTTGTGCTTGAGCACGCCTTCCGACAGGGGTCCCCGAAGGAGTAGGCGGAGGTGTATAGGTAGTACCCACATACCCACTTTCCGCCAGAAATATATTTTAGGTGCCAACGTGACAGATAGCGAGTCCATCGCCGTCACTCAAGCACGACCATACATATGTCTTTGAATTGCTTCTCAGACGTAAAAAATACTCGAAGTTGGCTAGCATGTATAAAATGACTACTGAATGTAGACGAAGTGAAAGGGAAAGAAGAGAATGAATAGAGAGAGCATACGAGTAGTAGGGCACAACGGGTTTCCCGTTCGAATTCGGAGCTGCCCGACTGGGGCAGGACGTCCACCTTATAGAAGTCCGGAGCCAAATAACACAATTTTTTGTGTTGTGTTCCTACGCGGAGAATAAGGCTACCAGTAACGAGCTCCTTAGGGAGGGGGGAAGATTGTTATATTGTGTTGGCAGCATAGTGAATTATCCCATTATGCGCAGTATAACACTCCAAAGACAGAGTGACAACGCGCGTTGCCACTCTTTTCGGTATCGTAAGCGTAAATGGGCTAAGGTGACCGCTTCCCATCAGGTGGGCCGTATGCTTGCTTGACTCTCTTGTGGTATAAAATAAATGTTTCAAGGTGTTAATAAACCCAATTAGTAGAGGAATTTGTGAATACAAATATACATTACTTCCATTATACGGCTACTACAACTCTTGAACTCAGATCATAGGCCACAGCAGTCTTGTACATGCAAGCTCATTATTTTCTCACTGTGCAACTAACAATATGGTACTATTGTCGTGTTTACTCTGCAACAGCTGTGTTATTGTGCGGTAATGAGATCTCTACTAGAGCTAAATTTAATTTCAATTGCATTTACCGGATATTATTGTTTACCTTAGTTTACTCCTGCATACATATCATAACGACTCCTCTCTAGGTAAGCAGAATGAGAAGTGCGCCAGTCGTCTCTAAATATACCTCTCCTGCTTTATATTCATCAGTCTTATATTTACTGATATATACATTGTTATATATTAGACTGATGAATGTGGACGAAGCGAAAGAGGTATGTAAGTCTAGAGAGAACTGGCGCTCTTTACTCACTGCCTACCCCGTTAGGGACTCGGCGTGATGATATGTATGTATGTATGTATATATTAGTCAAACCACGAGCTTTACGGTGAAGGAAAACATCGAGAGGAAACCTGCATACGTCTGAGAAGAAATTCAAAGGTGTATGTATAGTCGTGCTTGAGTAACGGCGATGAAATCGCCATCTGTCACTTTGGCACCTAATATACCTCTGGCGGAAAGTAGGTGTGTGGGTACTACCCATACAGCTCTGCCCACCCCTTCGGGGACCCTTGTGGGAATGCTGCTAGTCTCCTTGGCACGTTTTCGTGGGATACCGATTTGGGTCAAATATTTTATCTGTAGTTAGTTTTACAACTAGGAAGTTGCAGTTATTTTGTTGTTATTAAATCTAAATATAATATAAAAAAAACGTAGCTTCCCACCATCTGAACGCTTAGATATTTCAAACTACTCATCAGATTTTAATGCGGTCTTCATCAAAAGAGATAGGTAGAGTGATTCAAGGGGTAGGTTTCAATGAATTTAATATTTTTAATACTGCAAGGAACGAAGCAGTAATCATTAATTCAACTCGAGTGAAACCGAGGGTTAGCGCTAGTTGAAATATAAATTACATATATTGACAGCCGACTTAGAAATGTTAGCCATTTGGCAAAATACAAATACTTAGCTAAACATTTAAATGATAGTCATAAATAAGGCGGGTGACATAAACGTACGAAAGAACGTAGATATTTTCGTTTGAGAAATGGTTGAATTCTCTATAGAATTTCAAGTGCTCTGATAAATAAAGGAAACAGCTGTTGGTCAGCTGTTTGAAGAAATGAAGTGTTGTGCTGTCGGTGAGATGTTAAAATATCTACTTTCTATTTACATATAATCGTTCCCGCGAAAGTGTTGTGTGGATTACCTAGACACCTCTACCCCTACACTACTACCTTCACCCCTTTTAGGACCCATGTGGGAATGCGTGAAGGTTATTAAAGTCTGTGAGAGGGATATAATATGTACCTTCCCGACGACGGTACATCTTAATATATATAAATTACGTGTCACGTTCTTTGTCCGCGATGGGCTCCTAAACTACTTAACCGATTTCAATCAAATTTGCACACTGTTTGCAGTTTGATCCAACTTAAAAGATAGGATGGCTCACATAACAATTGGGCCCGATAGGTAGCGCTGCGATCGTGTTTCAGGAAGTTTAACTTTCCCCCCGGGCGAAGCTAGGCGGGACAGCTAGTAAATATATATATGTACAGATATATACATATATAATAATAATAATAATTTATTTCAGATTAATTTCCATATTTGTTAGTAAATGAACTTATTGCTATGTTAGTAACAGAATGTATTGAGAAAATTACATTAATTCCTACATTAAACCTACGTGTACCAGGTGCACTAGACCCGTAACAGTGTAAACTGGTCCAGTGCCCCTGGAATGGACAATCTATCCTGATTGCAATTATTTTCAGGATGCTGTTTTTGCTCCCCCGAATTCTGCGCATCAGGGATGCAGTTCTTTTCCTGATGATCGTGTTAAAACAATCTGTACGCGATTCAGTGAACATAGCCGACGCAATATATGTGTCATATATATGTATTATCGTCGTTTGTATATACGTGATTGTCTACCGTTTTACGCCTATGTAGGTTAGGTTTAGTTATGACAAAGGTTTAGAGCCTAATCAATATTATTATCTCGACCTAATTGGTTTATGCTATAGATTTAATAATAACTAGATTGGCCATGCGATATGATATCTAAGAGCCGGGTATGCAGAGACGATTATCGTAGGCATCCTTGCTTTAAAGGGGACTCCGCTCACTAGATTAAGTATAAGAAATGCTTTGTGAGTAAATAAAGATTATTATTATTATGGGCCTGCAAACGTCTTACCCTTGTAGGGTAGGCAGGCGAAGTTACAGCCAATAACTCATTTCGCCACGAACTTTTTAAGTGTTTGCAAAACGGCGATGTTATCGCCATCTGTCATGTTAGCACCTGGAGTATATCTCCAGCGAACCTGGAATAATATCTGGAATATACCTCTGGTTACCCCTTCGGGGACTCTTATGGGGAAGGCTTGAAGATCTTATAATACATTTTAAGTGCCAATGAAAAAGAATTGAGACGAGATGAGTTCTGTTCCTGTCGCATTAAAATAATGTAATTATTGTTATTTTTGGGGTCGGTGTCACCTAAGGCAGGTTTGGTATTACTTAATCTTTATCAAATGTATATGGAACCATATGCGAAGTACCAACACTCAAATAAAAAAATGGTTCTTCGACATAGGTTCCCTTAGAAAAAAGTTCTGAACGAAAAAAAATAAACAGACGAATTGAGAACCTCTGTTTTAGAAGTTATTTTAAAAGGGCTTAATTTGATGACCAATCTAAGAAATCCCTTGGCGTTAATAAAACGCTTAGAATTCCCGTAAAATTGTATATTACAAGTTAGTCATTCATTAGTGGTTGTCATGACAATCATTGCGGGATGACAGACGGCTGGGCATACTAGAGATTGTACAGTTATTCCGAGACTTTGGCCGCAAGCCAGATACGGTGTTACGCAAACAGACAGCGGTTAAAAAATGTTAACCTGAAGATGTGTTATATAGCTTTCAGCTGGTCTGCATGCAAATATGAACCGTAATGCATACGTTACCTTGGTACTAAATATAACTGCATTGTGTATTAGTTTTATGGGTATATAACAAACAGACTAGCTGTCCCGCCCAGCTTCGTTTGGGTGAAAAAAAAATGTTTCGCAATACACAATCGCAGCGCCACCTATCGGGTCCAATTGTGAATCTAAATCATTCTCGACTCTAGTTGGAAACAAACAAAAAAAATCAACAAAACAAAGTGGGTGTGTGGGTATTACCTATACACTTCTGCCTACCCCTTCGGGGACCCTTGTGGGGAGCCGTGAGGAAATTAAGTTTCGAAATCGAGAGTTCAATGACTAACACGGACACAAGAGCATATACTCAACATCACGCCGTGTCACTAACAGGGTAAGAAGAGTGAATAGAGCGCCAGGTCTCTCTAGACTTACATACCTCTTTAGCTTCGTCCACATTCATCAGTCTTTTCATATATGCTCGTCGGTTTCGAATGCAAGAAATATATATAACACTAGGGGTCGGTCCCGGCTTTGCACAGATGGACATAAGATTTTTTTAATAAAAGACTATAAAGCTTAAATGTGAATGTAGCTTTCCAATGGTACAAGAATTTTTCAAATCGGTCCTGTAGTTTCGGAGCCTATTCAATACACACATACTTACATACAAATCTGTCCTCTTTATAATATTAGTATAGATATATACTATATATATACAATATATTTACTCATATGTACATATACGACTATTATACCGATGACTTTTTCTGAACTTAATTACAGTGATTAGTAACACCAGGAGCTTAACGGTGAAGGAGACACATCGAGAGAGAGACAGCCTATATACGTTTGTTGGTCTACCAACCTCTGCCTACCTTTTCGGGAACCCTTGTGGGAAGGCGTGAAGATAATACGTTCAATGTCCGACCATTTAATGCAAGCTGAAAACCATAGAATTCGAACAATAGAAATAAAACCTCGTAAATTTATAGTATATTTGTGGCCACAAGGTATCACGTGCGATTATCGATCATATTCGAGCGTTTTAGCGCGAAATGCTCGTAAGATTTGAATTTGAAATCGTTTGGAACGAAGCCAGGATATTCGATTCACAGATTGAAATAAAAATATTGTTCTTAAAGACATGTGGTATAATTAGATCCGTCTGTATTTAAGTGTCTGGATTAATTATTTTTGATCTGCTTAGCACTTTGTTAAGAAATCTGTACGTACAATTGCATAATAATTGATAACCGCTCACTATACTTCGAAAGCGTCTAGCATGAA